>ML791138.1:645945-696601 GCA_009831015.1 Picea engelmannii
CCCCGAGCTATTGCAGTACATTTAAGAGGTATCAGATATTCAACCAACATATACTTCCTTGATAAGATGGACTATTTTAACTTGATAACAGGATCATGCCCAACTTATGGCATAGATACTCAAACTGATCTTGTGCAAGTGGTTTGGTGAAGATATCAACAATCTGATCTTTGGATGGAATATAATGAAAATAAACCACATAGTTGGTTACCTATTCCCTCAAGAAGTGATACCTGATGGGTATATGCTTGGTCTTGGAGTGAAAGACAAGATTCTTTGACACACTAATTGCACTGGTATTATCACAATGGATTGGGATCGGTGCAGTATATTTTACCTCCAAGTATGCAAGTGTTTGAATCATCCAAAATACTTGGGTACAACAAGTGTCAGTTGCAATGTATTCAACTTCTATAGTTGATAAGGAAATGGAACCTTGCTTCTTTCTCAACCATGCTACAAGGGAATCTCCTAAGAAGAATGCACTTCCACTCGTTATTTTCCTTTCATCCACGCAGTTGGCCCGATCAACATCTAAATAGACTGATAGTTGAAAATTCTGATTCCTAGGATACCATAGGCCATAGTTCATTGTTCCTTGCAAGTATCTGAATATTCTTTTGATAGCTAACAAATGACTCTGATTAGGTGTAGACTGATACCTTCCTACCATTCCAACAACATGCATTATGTATGGATGGGATGATGTGATGTACAATAAGCTTCCTATAATAGACCTATATGAACTTTTATCAACATCAGGTGAGTCATCATCCTTGCTTAACTTACATCCAATGACCATAGGTGTGCTCATAGGTTTAGAATCTTCCATTTGAAACCTTTTCAACATTTCTCTTAGATATTTCTCTTGAGAAAGAAATAATCCTTCATACCTCTGAGTAATTTGTAGACCAAGGAAAAATGACAGTTTCCCTATCATAGACATTTCAAATTCAGACTGCATGGCAGAAGAAAATCATTGTACCAATGAAGCATTATTTCTTTCGAAGATGATGTCATCTACATAGACCAACACAATGAGAAAATCATTACCCTATGTTTTGATATATAGATTGATGTCAACTGTTCCTCTCTTGAACCCTTTGTCTTGAAGATACTTATCCATTCTGTAATACCAGGCAGGAGGAGATTGTTTTAACCCATATAAGGATTTCTTCATCTTGTAGACAAAGTCAGGGTTATCTGACAGTTGGAAACCCTCTGATTGTTCCATATAGACTTATTCTTTTAGATCTCCATTTAGAAAATATGACTTGACATTCATTTGATAGACTTTAAATTGTTTATGACAAGCATAGACAAGAAACATTCTAATAGATTCTAATATTGCTACGAGCACAAATGTTTCATCAAAATCCAGTCCTTCTATTTGAGAATATCCTTTGCAGACCAATATAGCTTTATTTCTTACAATATTTCCTTGCTCATTCATGTTATTTTTGTAGACCCATTTTGATCCTATTACATTTTTATCTGCTGGTTTGGGAACGAGTTCCCAAGTGTCATTCTTTTCAATCTAGTCCAGTTCCTCATTCATTGATTTTAACCAATTTACATCTTTACTGGCTTCATTAAAGTTCTTGGGTTCCACCATGAATATGAAGGCTATATGTGATTTCTCAATGTATTTGATTATCCTTCTCCTGGTTTGTACACCTTTGTCTTTCTCACCAATTATCTGACTTGCAAGATTATTCTTTTGAGTAATTCTGGAGGAAGGATTTGATGTTGTCTGTTGATTTGAGTCTTCCTGAGTATTTGTATCTTCATCTAACTCAGAGTTTTCTTTTTCTAATTCTTGGACCTGTTCATATTCAACTTCAGTTGTTTCCTCTGTAGCAGACTCAATATTGCTCACCTCTCTTACTGGGACTCCTTCATGAACCTCTGAATCAATGCAATCAACTAATTTATGCAATCTTTTATTAAAGCATATATATCCTTTACTATTGGTAGCATATCCTAAGAAGATGCCTTCATCAACGTTGTCATCATATTTTCCAAGGTTTTCATTATTATTCTTTATGTAACACTTACTCCCAAAGACTTTGAAGTGTTTGATTGAAGCAGGTCTTCCATACCACAGTTCATAAGGTGACTTGTCACTGTGTGGTTTGAGGTGGGATTTGTTAAGAACATGGATTGTTGTGTGTATTGCTTCTACCCAATAGGTTTGACCAATGTTCTTATCATTCATCATTGACCTGGCCATTTGTTGAACTGTTATGTTTTTCCTCTCAACTACTTCATTTTTCTGTGGAGTTTTTGGGATGGTGTATTCTCTCTTGATCCCATGTTTATCACAGAATTACTTGAAATCACTTGACATAAATTCTCCTCCTCTATTAGATCTTACAACCTTTAATCTATTGCATGTTTGATTCTCAGTTAAAGCCTTAAATATTTTAAATTTCTCAAATGCTTCAGATTTTTCTTTGAGAAAAATGACCCAAGTAAGTCTGGAGTAATCATCAATGATTAGCATGAAGTAGTTTTCCTTCCCTGTGCCTTCTTGTCTTGATGATCCACATAAATCCATATGAACTAATTGTAGTGGTTTCTTTGTTGAAGTAGAACTCTTGGATTTAAACTGTGTCTTTGTTAGCTTTCCTACTTGGCAAGGTTTACACACAGAATCTTGTGGCTTTGATATTCTTGGAAGATCTTTTACTGCCTCAAGATTCTTGATCTTGATTAAGTGATCAAAGTTTATATGTCCAAGTCTCCTATGCCATAACCAAATTTCATCATGTTTTCTTAGATGACACTCTTCTCTATCTTCTTTCAACACATATACATTATTATCTGTCCTTATGCCTTTAGCCACCACTTGTCTTGAGTTTATAGATTTTATCTTGAAATCCTTAGAAGTGAACACCACTTCACATCCTCTGTCACACATTTGACTTACACTGAGAAAATTATGTTTCAGCCCATCTACAAGCAGAACATCCCGGGAGTTTCCTTTTCCATTACTTAAACTCACCATCCGTTTACCCTTGATTTTACCTAGAGCATCATTTCCAAAGGTTACATTTCTTTATTTTCTTTCACTTAGAGACAAAAACTTACTTTTGTCTCACGTCATATGTTTGGAGCATCCACTGTCAATAAACCAGGGGTTCTTTTGTCTTTGAGCTGACAACACTAATCCACACTTGTTATTTTCTTTCTTCTTCCAAACCTTGATATTTTAAGCAGAGGGATTCAAATCTAGCTCATAGTTCCTTAAGCGACAGTCTGCAGCTTTATGTTTGTAATTATGGTAGGTGTAACATTATGGTTCATTGAATAAAGGATCATAATGATTGCTATGATTAACCTGTGTCCTTTTTCCAGCCATCACACGATTTGCAGTCTGTGGTTGTTTGTTACTTGGTTGTCTCATTTTTTTTTGTAGCAGATATCTATTCCTTGAGTGTCTTGATTTCTCATATCTAAGTCTTAAAGAACAGTTTATAGCTTTGTGACCAAAGTTCAAACAGAAAAAACAATATCCATAGAAAAATCCTTTGTACCTGGAAAATGGTTGTCTTCTTTGAGCAGGTCGATTTCTTCCATGATGATGATTTCTTTGAGTAGAGTGTGCATTATTTCTTTGTTATACAGATTCAGTTCTGGTACTTTTTCTTTCACTCTTCCTTGGCAGCTGATTATCTACCTTTGTTTCTCCATATTTATTGTTGTCAATGAATGTAGATTTGACAAACTTGATGGATTCTTTGTTTCTTGGCTAACCACTACTTGATCCTTCTTCATAACCCAGACCAATTTGAAAATTTGGATTCCTTTGTTGATTCAGAAAGGTGGTTAATCCTTCCGAGGCTTTAATTCTTGGAATATTTTGGAGATACAATGCTTTAAACTTCTCCATCTCTTTTCTTATTTTTACTACCTCTTCTTCCAAGGCTTCACATCTTGACTTCTTCTCTGATAACTACTATTTCAAAATGTTCTCTATTTTATTTGCCTCTTCTAATTCCACTTTTAGCAGGGCAAAGTCTTCATCAGGTTGTTTACTATCTTTCTCGAACTGTATCACTAATTGTTTTTTCTTTCTCTTACTAAATCTCAGTCTGTCAATTTATTTTAGGGCACTGATTAGTTCTCCTTCCAAGTCAACCATAGATTCTTCATCATTAGCATCACTTCATGTGCTTTCATTATTATAATCCTCTTTGGCCATAAGAATAAAGTCATTAACCTTATCTTCACTATCAGAATCATTATCTGTGTCTCTTGAAGAGTCATCATTGTTTACACATAAACTTTTATTTTTACCAAATCTCTTGGATTTATACTTCTCTTCACCTTCAACGTTCTGGTCCTTATTCTTGTGTGGACATTTAGATGCAAAGTGACCTATCTTTCCACAATTAAAACATTTGAAGGGAAACTTGCCTTTGTACTTGCCTGATCCTTTCTTTATTCTTCTCACAAATTTTGCTTCAATTTCATTAGGCTCAAAATCCTCATTCTTATCTGCTTTAAATGATGCTTCTCTAGAGGTGGGTTTATCTTTAACTATCCTCATTTCATATGCAGTCAATGTTCCTAGAATTTGATCAAAAGGCATAGCTTTTAGATCATTAAGTTCTTCTATAGCAGAGACCTTTGGGTTGAACCTATCTTGCAGAGATATCAAAATTTTTTGAACTAAACAAGCTTCCTTAATTTTTTCACCAAGTCCTTTCATTGAATTTACCAGTTCTTCAACTCTCAGAAAGTACTTCCCAACAGTTTCATCCTCTTTCATATTTAGATGTTCAAACTGTACTCTATAGGTTTGAATCTTGGCTTCATTTACCTTCTCATTACCTTCATAACTGCTAATGAGTTTGTCCCATATATATTTGGCAGTTTCTAAGTGCATAACTTTTAGAAATTCTGCTTCTGCAAGACCACTCAGAATAACATTCATAGACTTAGCATTGAAGTTGAATTCTAGCTTGTCATCCTTATTATCTAGTACAACTGGCTTTACATAACCAGTCTCTACCAAATCCTAGACATCTGCACCTAAATCCATTATGTAGGTTCTCATCCTAAATTTCCAGAAGGAAAAGTTTGTTCCATTGAACAGGGGGGCCTTATTGGTTGAAGTTCCTTCATGGCTTGACATGTTTAAGCTTATTTATCTACCTTTAGATAAAAGGGACCAGCTCTGATACCAATTGTTGGAGAACTGAGAGGGGGGGTGAATCAGTTGTTACTGTGCTTAAACGATTATAACCATTTTAACCTCATTAAAGAACACTCAATGATGATCACAATGATGCAGGGAAGTAAGAAACAGAGTATTCAACATCAATCACACACATGAAGCACACATAGACAACTATTCCTAAGGAAACCCATAAAGGGAGAAAACCTATTCTTCTTGATATGATAAGTAGACTTTATTTTATGTACATTATCATTCTTATGAGCACCAACTCATTGTGAGGCTACCACCTCTGTTTTACAAGCTGCAACTTGCTGAGAGAAACAACTCTATGATTTCTCTAGCACCCACTAGAAGGAAGCACCAACTCCCTGAGTGTTCTAGCACCAACTGAATGGAAGCACCAACTTCCAGTCACATAGGCACCAACCTGCATAATAGAGAACAATAGTTCTCCCTTGCACCACCCTACCTCCCTGGTTTTTCTGGCTACAACCACATGGAAGCTACATCTCCCTGTGTTCAAGCACCCACTTGAAACTCTAAGGACAACAATCCTCCCTAGCACCACCCTACCACCCTGAAATATAAATCTTTGCTTGTTGGAATCTATTACAGTGATACAGTATTTATCAATATCTTACTAGTCTCATCACTGTTCTACTACACTGCTCTTCTCTGCCTACCTTAGTGTTCTACTACATTGCTCTTCTCTGCCTACCTTAGTGTTCTACTCCACGCATACCAGCCTCTTTGTTTAGCTTTTCTGCTGCATTTCATCCTTTGTTCCCCCTATCTATCATAATTCTATGAGTTGCACCTATTATATACTCTTCTAGTCCTCTGCACAACCACCTTCTTCTCGCATGCAGAAATTATCACCAAGCTTTGCCTCTCTTCTCTATTCTACATGTTATTCACACACTGATTCCTCTGCCAGATCATCCTGACAACTTTTCGTATTCTATGATGGTTATGCTCAGTCAGTTCACCATGAATGATCATTCATCTTGATATTATTTTGGCATCACTGGAAATAACAGTCTTCGACACTTTTCAATATGTCGATTGTCTCTATGATGAGTCTTCATTCCACTGGCAGTTACCTCAAGACTCTTCATCTCCTCTAGCGATCACCCTGAAGCCTCTTCGAATTCTCTGGTAGAAACAATCATTCGTTTCTGGCAGTTACAAAGGAAACCTCCGTGCCCTCATGCCTTTGGCACCTTTTCCCTTCCTGAGAAAACTTCACAATGGGCGCTAGATCTTCTGTCTAATCCCCTTCCTTTTACGTGACCACGAGCTATGATTAGATGCCTATCCAAAAGGTGCTTCACGATCTCGATGATCTTCGACATGGAGCCTAGTGACGTGTTATCTCCTCCCTTAATACTTCAATGATGTGACCACCAGTTGTGACTAGGGGTCAAGCATTCGAGCGCTTCATGATTCACAAGCTCGCAAACTTCATCGTGTCTGATCAACGGCCCATGACATTCCTCAATCAACCGTCCAGATCTCTCCTTCGCACTTCGCGATTTCATGAATCATGATGTCAGAGGTTATAGCACCTCCCTTCTTTCGATTTCTGAACTCATGCTTTGCTAGACCAATGATCCAGATCTCTCCATGATTCAATGGTTGAGATTCCTTTCTCACGTTTTGCGACTTCCCATTTTGCAACTTCGAGATTCACAATGTCAAAGGTTAGATCACCTCCCTTCTTCTGATTCCCGAACTCGTGATTGCGTTAGATCAACGGTCCACATCTCTCCTTTTGATTGACAGCTATGATCAAATCATGATTTCAAGTGTTGGACATTTGGATGTGAGTCAACCTTGACTTTCCTGACTTCTGATTTTTCGAAACCGCTCCAGATCAATGACCTACGATCCTCGGTGATCCGATGGCTCTGATCAAATCGAGACTTCTCATTTCACGAAGTTGGAGGACTACTCACCTTTGACTTTTACAGTTTGCGAGTCAACAAAATGTTGATCTCTCGCCACGTGTCATGCCTTAATGGACGACCAAGATTCCTTCGCAACTTTGGAGTGTTGACTGACACATGGGCTTATCCTCCTTGCAACTCCACTGGATCTAATGGTTGCTAGTCCTTCGCGCTCAAATCCAATAGAAGGGATATGTTCCTCTCTTTCACACTCGTTCCTCCTATCTGGACTCTGATCCACCGGTCCAGATTCATAACATTGCTCGATCCGACAACCACTTTTGCTCCTACTCTTGAGCTTATGCTTCCTCCCGACTTGGAAGAATTTATAAGTGTCAAAGAAATTGACCTTTGATCCTTCTGCGAGTCCCAATGACTTTGGGACTCGTCAGCGTTTCTGAAAATGCTATCTCTCCTGAACTTTGATCTATGCATATTGTGCTTGTAATCATTCCATCGTTGTTGTTGTTCTTGCCTGTAAACATTCCATCGATTTTGTTGTTCTTGCTGATGTTCTTGCCTGTAAACATGCCATCGTTGTTGTTGTTCTTGCCATCAATGACAAGGACACTCTACGTGTAAACATGCCAACAATGTTTTTGGGGTAGTACGACTGTCGTTAGACCAAAAACCGCGGGTGATCGGTAAACTCAACACCACTAGAGTTAATGGATCCACGGGAGGTTTTTAGACCATGTCACGAGTCACGAAGGAGGTGTTGACCACCAAGTCAACAATATACCCCTCAGCACCAACTGAGGTACTCAACACCAATCGAGAGGACTCAAACCCACAACCTTTCGCTCTGATACCATTTTTGCAGTAGTATGACTGTCGTTAGACCAAAACCCGTGGGTGATTGGTAAACTCAACACCACCAGAGTTAACAGATCCACAGGAGGCTATTAGACCATGTCACGAGTCCCGAAGGAGGTGCTAACCACCAAGTCAACAATATTATTCATAAGGACTCTAATAATCTGAACCAAAATATGGATTTAATTGGTCCACAATTAAAGGAATTAGGAGATCTTGGACCTAATCAGGGTGGCAACTCCCAACCTCATGTGATGAAATGAAATCATAATTAACCTCTGCTTCTAAATTTCCATTGTTAGGGATGCCACTTTTTGGAAAATTGATCTATGTGTCATTAAGAGTATCAATTTCTTCAAGGGATAATGATTCATGCCTATTTCTATTATTGTTACCTACTACCCTTTTTCTCCATGTTGTTGGAGTTCCTTTGGCCCTTATTTATTGAGCTCTAGATGTGCTAGCCTTAGAAGCTTCCTTTATTTGTTGTGATATTATCACTGCTAAAGGATTGTGTTTGGATTGTTGTGTTGGACTAGTTTTTCCATTGTCTCTCTTTTTCTTTACTTGATTCCATTGATCCTCTTTTTCTTGAGGTCCTTGCTCTCCTTCCACATTTCTTGGAATTTTTTTTGGAAAAATGTCCATATTCATGACATTTCTTACATTTAAAAGGGAGTTGTTTGTAATCCACTACTTGGATATGATTACAGTCATCAAGGACCAATTGTACTTCTTCTGGTAAACCCTTCTCCAAATCTACCTCTACACAAATTTGCGCACGAGACACCATTCAATCCTTAGATTATGCCTTGTCTATGTAATCCCCTAGAGTATTCCTAATGAACTTCATCCCTTTATCATTCCAACTGTGCAATGGGAGGTGCATAAATCTAACCCAGACTGGTACTACCGATGAGATGTCATTTTCAGGGTTGAAGTCCAGTGTCCATTTGTTCAAATACAACCCCTTGGTTCCATAAAAATATGACCCATTTCGAAAAATGAGATCCTTGTCCTCCTTATTTTCAAAGTAAAACATATAGAATCCTCTTCCAAAAAAATTTATGTAAAATCTTTCATTTGATGAGTTTGACCCAACTCTTTTGTATCCAGGTTTCCATGGATTTTGGGGAGGGCCAAACCCATGTAAACTGTCCAATCAAAGCTCCTTTTGTAAGACTCGATGCCATATTCCTTACATTTATTGCCGACATATGAACTTTCAAGATTTCCTCCAACCTCTTGACAAAGCGTGTCGGTGCACTTCTGTTTATCTTACTCAATGAAGATACCAATGCCTTAAACACATCTTATTTCTATGGGGAGGGGGGGTGCTCCACCCCCCAAAACCGTGCTCATTTCAAACCCTCAATCACAAGCATGCCAGGGTTTCCCCTTAGCTCTCAGACTAGTGTTTTCCTCCACTCTCGATTCTCATGGGATTCAAGGATTCAATCTAATTTAGACACAACTAAGATAAGGCATACCCACTACCAACATCCTCACTTTACCAACAAATCAATATCCTATTTACATTTATATATCGTTGTTATTGTTTTTTACAGTTATTTGATATCTAATTAAGATTCAATATCCTATTTAAAACATATTTTATATTTTTTCCAATAAAGATGTTTTTATAAACATATTTTGAAATGCATTTTTAACCTTAAAATATACATTTCATTGAACATTTCAAGGGTTGTTTCCGTTGTCTCCATATTTTTCATAAAGATGTTTTTATAAACATATTTTGAAATGCATTTTTAACCTTAAAATATGCATTTTATTGAACATTTCAATGGTTCTTTCCGTTGTCTCTATATTTTTCATATATCAAAAGGAAAATGGCAAAAAAGACAATTTCAATATAATGTAAACGTAAAAGTATCTCACTAATGTTTTTGGGAATTAATCATTCAAAATCTTGTACTTTTTATTGATTTCATAGGTTCAAAGGAGGGTAAGTTGTGTTACATAGTATTATTGATACATTCAAGTTGCTCTTTTTCTTACATTTAAATTAATTAAATGGACACATAAATAAAAAGGAATAAATCATATTTTATTTTTTACTTTATTTTTTAATTAATTAATTATTAATTAAATAAATTTTATCTTTTAATTAAATAAAGTTTAATAGTATTTAAACTAATTAAATAACCTCAATTTAATTAGAATGATTAATAGAATAAATCACTATAATTTTTTAAAATTAAATTTATTCATTTTTAATTAATCAATTTATTTTTTATTCAAAAATTAATTAAATTCTCATTACTCTATTTGTAGATTAGATTAATATTACAAACTTATCAAGTATCTTAAACATGCATTGATAATGTGCTATTTACTTGAACATCATATTATAATGCTATATATACCATGTAACCTTGCATTGCAATGTGATCTTCAATTTAACACCATCTTATACTTTAATCATGCAAATCTTAATGTGATCTTGACTTCAACATCATTCTATAATAAGTATACCATGCAACCTTGCATTGGTAATGTGATCTTCAAATTAACATCATGTTATAGTCTCATGTATTCCATCATTCCATGGTGTCCAAAGACAAATATTGCATTCAAAATAAGTTTAGTCAATATTATATAACATATCACATATATCATGGTCTCCAATATTAGCAAGCTATGAAGTGTTTTCTAAAAAGTATGTTTTATTTAGGAAAGTATGTCTGATTTAGGAATTAGCTTCTAAAAAAGTATGGTGGTTGATTTAGGCATTAGCTTCAATAGGAGGAATCTATATTACATTGTTTTTAAAAAAGTGAGAGCTTCAATTGTGCACTTCTTCATATATATGTTTTATCTCATTTATTGAGTTTCAATCAAATCAATATGTAAAATGATTCAATAAAATCAATGATACGTAAAGGTGTTTTTAGCTAAATGGAAATGGTGTTGAAATTTCCTCTTACCCATGTCATAAACAGTGTTGCACAAAACAAACACTACAACAAAATATGCAATTAGCGCCTAAAATAATGTCGGAATTTAGTGTATTTTACTCCATGAATCAAACACCTTTTATGGCACAACACTGGGTGCAATATGGACTTTTTATAATTGCACCAGATTTAGTGCTAGAAAAATAATGCCAGGTTTAGTGCCCGGATTAGCACCAGGATTAGCGCCAGTATTATCACCAAGATTAGTGCTAGTATTAGTGCCAGGATTAGTGCCAAGAATAGTGCCAAGAGTATCGCCAGGATTATCACCAGAATTAGCACCAAAATTAGCGCCAAGAATAATACTAGAATTAGCGCCAGGTTTAGTGCCAAGTGTTGCTTCCAGTTTTGCTTCTGATATGCCTTCCAATTTTGCATCTAGTTTGGCTTCCCATTTTACGTCCAGTTTTTCTTCTGATATGGACTTGAATTTTGCTTCCAGTTTGGCACCAAGAATAACACTAGGTGTTGCTTCCAATTTTTCTTCTAATATGCCTTCCAATTTTGCTTCCATTTTGGCTTCTGGTTTGGCTTTCAATTTTTCTTCTGATATGGCTTCCAATTTTGCTTCCAGTTTTACATCTAGTTTTTCTTCTAGTTTCGCTTCCCGTTTTTCTTCTGGTTTGGCTTTCAGTTTTGCTTCTGGTGTGGCTTCCAATTTGGCTTCCATTGTTGCTTCCTTTCTTGCTTCCAAAAAAGCTTCTTGTTTTGCTTACAGTTATTAATTTAATATGTTTATTACAATTTAATTAGTTAAATATATCATGTCTCTTAAATAACTTATATGATTATACAGTGAGTCATATCAATGCATTTGAAATATTTTACAGGATAACATTTATAAATATTTTTTTAGGGAAACTAACATCCATACAAATTAACAACATCGTTATATTTATTAAAACTCCATCAAAATAGAATCTACAACATCCAGTATATATAAAATAACAAGATAATTATTATAACACGATCATCATCTATAATTAAAACAAGTGAGTCAATTATCTATAATTTAAGTGAATTTGACAACACCCATCATGAGCAATAAATCAAAACCATCATACATAATATATATGCATCCAAAAATCATCAACCACTTTCAATATATAAAAATTGACGAGTCAATATTGATAATATCATCATCATATATAACTAAAACAAGTGAAAGTCAAATATATATGATAGTAGATCAATATCATCTGAAAATGATACATGTCCAACAATTGACGTAAGTAAAAACGATACATCATGTACAAATGATATAAATATAAATAATAAATTATGTAAGACAAAATGATATAAGTCAATATGCTACATCATGTCAAAACAATATAAGTCAACATGAAACATGTCAAAATGATACAACTCAATAATATGGTATCGGAGGCTGTGAAAATGATACATATGATAGTAACCATGAAAAGAGGCATTATAACAATATATAAAAAATGATCCATGATGCAGTCTATATGATCATGAATGTCATTGGTTGCTACCAACAACCGCCTCAACATCATCATCACCATCATGATTATGATCATGATCATAGTCATCATTCTCATCTGCATTGGAAATGGAATCACTGTCATTTGTATCTGTGTCATCATGAGCATCATCTTCCATCCCAGCATTGGAGCCAACATCATGATCTGGATCTATTTGTTGAGGATGATCCAGATATTATGGAAGATCCTTGTTCTGCAAAAACAAACATTTAGAATGAAACGTTATTATTCATTTCATGCAATAATTAATTTCTTTGTTATATATCTAATATTACAATATATGAAATAAAAAAATAATCATATTACATCATACCAAAGTGCACATATGATAATAAAATATCAAATAAGTTACAACTAAGATGTCATTCCAATGATGTAAAACATTCAACAATTCTGATAAACTAGTAAATATCATAAAAAAATGTTATTCCTAGCCTTGCCTTAACATGCCATGCCTTGCCTTGACATGTCATGCCTAGCCTTTACATTACTTGCCTTAACAAGCCATGCCTTTCCTTGACATGTCTTGCCTTGCCTTGACATTCCATGCCTTGACTTTCCTTGACATGCCATGCCTTGCCTTGCCATGCCATGCCTTGCCTTGACATGCCTTAATTCCTTTCCTTGAAATACCTTTCCTTGACATTCCTTGCCTTGAATTGGCATGCCATTGCCTTGCCTTGAAATTCCATGCCTTTCCTTTCCTTGACATGCCATGCCTTGCCTTACCTTGATATGCCATGCCTTGGATTGACATGACATGCCTAGCCTTGTCATGCCTTTCCTTGAAAATCCATGACTTTCCTTGACATGTCTTGCCTTGCCTTGTCATGCTTTTCCATGCATTGTCATGGCTTACCATGACTTTCCTTGCCATACATTACCTTGCCTTTCCTTGCCATGCCTTGCCTTGACATGACATGACTTTCCTTGACATTCCTTGCCATGCCTTGCCTTTCCATGCCTTTCCATGATATGCCTTGCCTTGCCTTGACATACCTTGCCTTGAATTGACATTCCTTGCCTTGACATGCCTTTCCTTGCATTGACATGCCTTGCCTTGACATGCCTTTCATTGATAGACCTTTCCTTTCCTTTCCTTCCCTTAACATTCCTTTCCATGCCTTGCCTTGACATTCCATGCTATGCCTTTCTTTGGCATGCCTTACCATGACTTTCCTTGCAATGCATTGTCGTGCCATGCATTCCCTTGCCTTGCCTTGCCTTGCCATGTCTTGCATTGAAAATCCATGCCTTGCCTTGAAAATCCTTTCCTTGCTTTGGCATGCCCTGAATTTCCTTGACATTCCTTGCCTTTTGTTGCCTTACATTTCCATGCTTTTCCTTTCCTTGCCTTATCTTCGCATGCCTTTCCCTAACATGCCTTGCCTTGAATTAACATTCCTTTCCTTGACAGACATTGCCTTTCATTGGCATGCCATGCCTTGCCTTGAAATTCCATGCCTTTCCTTGACATGCCATGCCTTACCTTGCCTTGACATGCCATGCCTAGCATGACCATGCCTTGCCTTGAAAATAAATGCCTTGCCTTGACATGTCTTGACTTGACTTACCATGCCTTGCCTTGACATGTCTTGACTTGACTTACCATGCCTTGCCTTGACATGTGTTTCCTTGCCATGCCATCATTAGTACATTTGGGTCAAATTCCGACGGTGTTTTCATAGCAATTTCCACTTTATATTGTCGGGAGAACGACAAACATTGGACCCCATCAAATGTTCTTTCACATGACATCGGTGTTTCGACGATACTTATATTGTCTATGTTGTGACATTTTGTGCGGGCACATGTCATCTCAGACTTCACTATCCAAGCCCACTATGGACATCGCTATAATGAAACCAGGACGTCTCACCTAGGATGCCCCAAACCATCGATCTTACGATGTGTATGATATATCAGTGATGTCTCACTTGTGACATTGACACCATGACAATGATGCTAGGAGCATCGGATAAATGACAGAAGGTAACATCAGTCCTTAGACATGTATGCTATATCAACTACATCTCACCTACGACGTTGACGCCATGACAAAGACGTTAGGGATGTTGGAAGACTGATAGAGGATAAATTCGGTCTTCAAATGTGTATTCTATATCAATGACGTCTCACCTTGTTGGACACACCGACTACACTAAGAGGGGGGGTGAATAGTGTAGGACTCTTTTTGCTCTCTTTTCAAAAACTTCCCCTTCACAAAAACTCATTAGCTAACAATCACCATTTACTCATTAATTATTACTGTCATTTATAATCAGTGAGATGTGAATATATATCAACAACGTATATCATTAATATATCATCAACAAATCATCACCACAAGAAACACAAGGAACACAAGATGCATGTACAATTTTCTTTTTATTACAGACTTCAATCCTTGGGTTATCAACAACAACTGAATAGAGTACAACTCTACAAGAGCACCAACTCTATAATGCAAGACTCGACTTAGATCCTCAGCACCAACTCAGATGATGCAAAAATCCTCAATATATGTCAATCTATCAATAGGTATGTGACCTGTCAATAGTGCAACACATGTATGTACGCGCCCTACCAGTAGTACAACTCATGTATGTACACGACCAGTCTGTACTACAACCTACATATCACTTCTGAGCAATTAGGGTTTTCTCTTCATACTGAACTCATATCCTCTACAACCTTCAATCACAATCTCTTCTGTCTTTCACTATCCCATCTGACCCATAACCAATCACAACACATCCAAGATCTCAAATAACTTACTCATGCTCCTCAACCATACAATATGAAGGCTACTCAATCATCTGTAAGCAATCAACATATTATGGTAATCATATCAGTATTGAATTATAAGAGTTCTTCTCACTCCATAAACTGACACAAACCAACATCATAACAACCATACCAAGAATGCCTTAAGCATTCACTACACAACAAGAAAGAGTATCCATCAAGACAACAATGTAACCATATCAAAATTTCTATGGCAGAGTTGAACCCATAGAATGCAGATATGGAACCTACTTTAGTATTCAAGAGCTTGACACCAACTCACACACAAGTCTACATGACTTTATCCATTGTGTGTGCCCTGTCCTCATTGAGCCCATGTATGTACGCACTATGGCTCACTACAGCCCGCGTATACCTCTGAAACTAGGGTTTTTGAACTTCTGAGACTTTTTTCGTCATGCTCTCAAACTCACCGAAACTTTGATGCATCCATAAGATCCTCTAGTCTTTCTCTCTCTCATAATATATCTTAAATACATGCTCAAGAGATACACAAGAGACCCAAAAGATATATATTTCCACAAGAGACCCTTGCCTCTTATTTATACTCTCCAAATAGCTTCCTTAGAAACATATTCTAGGTCACTTAACCCACTTCTAGGTCACTTAACATGTTTCTAGGTCACTTAACCGATTTCTAGGTCACTTAACCTACTTCTAGGTCACTTAACCTATTTCTAGGCTAACCACTTTCCATAAATAGAAATTTCTCCAATTTAATTATTCCTCCTTGAATTTGTCACTTTTCTTTACCATTTAAATAATAATTTCTTCTTTGCAAGCTCTTTGACTTCTTTGACCTTTTGGGGCTTCAAGCCTACATATGAGGGTCCTCCAACTTCGTAAGGCCATAACTCTCAAACCATGAGGAGTTATGTGACATTCCACATACCACTGGAAATGGAATGAAATGCACTATCCATCTAGGATAGTTCCATTGCCAAATTCACCGATCTTCATCTCATTATTCCACATAGAAGCATAACCATACTTCAAGGATAACTCAACCATAAAGCGTCTTCCTGTGAGGGCTTTCACCATAAGGGGACCACTTTGGAGTTCATCCATTTGTACGCCTTATCAATCATGATAGGAAAATAAAGATCAATCCAACAATACATCATATACCAATGACAACTCATTGATCCATCTTAGTCAATATACAAACCTTTGACATCAATCAATTATCCTTTGGCATCAATCAATCACTTCACATAAATCCTTTGACATCAATTAATTAAACATTTTTCATCAATGACAACATGATCCAACAATCTCCCCCTTTGGCATTGATTGAAATACCAACATTGATGTCAACACCAATCATTGATGTCAACATGTAGACAAGGCATGCTCTACATCAATAGTCATCAATCACATTAATGTGACTATATCTCCCCCTCAATAATCATCAATCACATCAAAGTGACTATCTCTCCCCCTTTGACATCAATGGCAAAGGGTCATTCTCCTCTTGGGGATGATCCCCCTGCTTGAACTCTCCTTGGGGATGCTCCCATTGCCTTTGATATTCCTTTGAATAATCTCTCCCCCTTTAAATACAAGGGATATCATTCTTATGTAATGTTGAAGATGCATTGCTCATGCTCCCCCTGTGACAATCAATCTCCTTGGAATTATGCCTCTGTGCTCTTTCTTCAAATATAGCGTTATTTTACCAAGTATGCATTTGATAAATATCTCCTCCTAGAATCATGGGAAGAAGAATGACTCCCCCATATGGGTATGTCTCCCCCCATCTTCTCTGCAAAATGAAAAATATGCTACCACTTGATGATCCTTGGACCTGTCCATGCATCAAACTCATGCCATACCAAACATCATGAAGCAAAATATATGTCCATGAATGAACAAATACATTATGTACTAAAACATGTGCCAATAATATACCAATCATATGCCTCTATCAACATGCAAACCATGTGCATTTGCCAATGGTATGTCTCCACGATAAACCAAAAATCATTAATCTCAATCAATCAAGTGTCTCAACTATATCATCCCATATGTCATGTACCAAAGTATCAAGTAATGCCAATGGTGTACTTTTAGCCAAGTACTATCATCAAACATATACCATCACCATGTATCACTACTTGTACCAAGCAATTACATCATCCATGCACCAATACCCCAACTACATGAATCCTCATGCATGTATGCCAAATCCACCACAAAACATGTGCCAATCAAAATGCTAGTAGGTTCCACTACCAATGCACCAAAAGTGTACCAATCATGAATCAAATCAGCAATGATGTACAACATGATCACTACATGTCCCAATATGTAGTCCACACACATGCCAAATGCATACACCAAGATAGCCTTTCATTTTATATCATCACTTTACATAATCCAATATGTAATCATGAAAACCTACAACAAACAATGTCAGAACCTGCAACAAACTATGTCAGACCCTGCATCACAAAGTTATACCATCACATCAAGCTGCAACCAATGTGCATAGCCTCTTTCCTTAGGCTTTACCACATATATGCGACCTGCTACACTGACAACTCACATATGTACGTGGCCTATTCAAGGTCAGCCTGCGTATGTACGCGACTATTACCACTATCACCTACGTATGATTCAATAGATGACACACTTGAGATTCCCTCAAGGCTTCTATTATGCTCTGGTTGTTCAGTCTTCTTCACCCACTTCTGAAGGTGTCCCTGCTTCTCAGAACTTGAGCTTTGAGCTTCCATTTTTTCAAAGATGTCTCCCTTCCTTACTTCATTCCTTCTTCTAGTCATACTATATGAAATCCTCATCATGGATCTTCTTCTTGTGTTCCAGCAATCCTGGGGTTTGTGGCCAAATCCACTATAGTTGTAGCATCTCATGTTGTGATAATGAACAACAATGTTTCCTACTTGATCACATCTCCAACACCTTATGGTGTTATCAATTCTTCCATTGTCTCTCCTTGTATGAGATCTGCATTCCAAAGATTTGTGACCATATTCATTACATGAATAACATTTACCATGAAAAATACTTTTATACCTTTGCTTTGATGTCAATCTTCTTTGAGGTGTAAGAATGGCTTCTTGATGTCTTCCTTGCTTTGTTCTTTTGATACTTTCCTTCCCTTGTGTAGATGTTTGACTTGCAACATCATCTTCATCCTTTGAGAGTGAGGGACTTACCTCATGCTTCTTTGAGGTGCTTGCTTCTACATGTGTAGCTTCTCGCTTGTATCCAAGGCCTGATTTATCATATGGTGATCTTTGACTTTCCAAGATCTCATTCAAGATTTGTGAGCTATTCAAGAATTTGTTTGACTTTTATACTTTCTTTCTAAGATCAACAACTTCATCTTCTAACTTATGACACGACTCTTCCTTTTCATTTATTTGATTCTTCAATAGTTCCTCTACCCTTTTGGCTTCTTCAATTTGGGTCTTGAGATGAACAATAATTTAAAAACTTTTGCTAATCTTATCATCTATCTTCTTATCTTCTTTTTCATTTTTTAGTCTTGTGATCTCTTCTTCCTTTTATTCTAGCTGAGTCTTATTAATCTCTTCTAGTTCTTTGAGCATTTCCTTTAACTTCAAGATGTTCCTTTGAATCTTCTTAAGAAACTTTTTAGTGTTATCTGAAAGATAGTTATAGTCTATATAATAGTGGTCATTGCTATATTCATACAGACCTCTTTCAACTTTCTCTTTAAGCTCCAATAGTTTTTCTTCTACTTCTTCCATGGGATAACAATCAATTGATTCTATACAAACTATTTCTAGATTTTCTTCTTCACTTGTAGAGAAAAATTCAATATCATTACATTTTGAATCAAAGGTTTGTGGAGATTCTTTACCTTCATTTGAAATGTCTTCAAGATCTTCCTTTTTTCCAACATCATCACTTGATTATTTACCTTTTATGATCTTGATGGAGTGGTCTTCAATATTTCCCTTCTTTCTTTGATATGTTTCCTCTAGATTTATCCATAGATCCTTGGAGGAAGTGCATTGTCCCATGCTCTCTTTGATAGGACTTGAGATTCCACTAAGAATGGTATTGAGAGCTAATGGATCATTCTTATTTCCTACCCTTTGAGTTGCAAACTTTGACTTGTTCTTCAAGGAAACTGATCCACCAATGGTTGCCTTCCTAATACCTACTCCCATCTCTTTCAAATGCACTCTCATTTCTATTCTCCAAGTAGAATAGTTTTCCTCATCAAGGATTGGAAATTCATCATACATTTGTGTGTCCATGGATCTCCTCCAATATTGTTAAGGCTTATAGTGAAGGCCTTCTCTGATACCAATTGTTGGACACACCGACTACACTGAGAGGGGGGGTGAACGGTGTAGGACTCTTTTTGCTCTCTTTTCAAAAACTTCCCCTTCACAAAAACTCATTAGCTAACAATCACCATTTACTCATTACTTATTGTTGTCATTTATAATCAGTTAGATGTGAATATATATCAGCAACATATATCAGTAATATATCATCAACAAATCATCACTACAAGAAACACAAGGAACACAAGATGTATGTACAATTTTCTTTTTATTATGGACTTCAATCCTTAGGTTATCAACAACAATTGAATAGAGTACAAATCTACAAGAGCACCAGCTCTATAATGCAAGACTTAGCTTACATCCTCAGCACCAACTGAGATGAGGGAACAATCCTCAACAGATGTCAATCTGTCAACTGGTACGTGGCCTTTCAATAGTGCAACACACGTATGTGCGCACCCTACCAGTAGTATAACTTGCATATGTACGTGGCCAGTCTGTACTATAGAATGCGTATCACTTCTGAGAAATTAAGGTTTTCTCTTCATGTTGAACTCAAATCCTCTGCAACCTTCAATCACATTCTCTTATGTCTTTCACTGTACCATCTGACCCATAACCAATCACAACACATCCAAGCTATCAAATAACTTACTCATGCTCCTCAACCATACAATATGAAGGCTACTCAATCATGTGTAAGAAATCAACATATTATGGTAATCATATCAGTACTGAATTATAAGAGTGTTTCTCACTCCATCAACCAACACAAACCAACATCATAACAACCATAACAAGAATTCCTTAAGCATTCACTACACAATAAACAAGAGTATCCATCAAGACAACAATGTAACCATACCAGAACTTCTATGGTAGATCTGAACCCATAGAATGCAGATATGGAACCTACTTCAGTCTTCAAGAGCCCGACACCAACTCACACACAAGTCTACATGACTTTATCCATTGTGCGCACCTCGTCCTCATTCAACTCACGTATGTACGCACTCTAGCTCACTACAACCCATGTATACCTCAGAAACTAGGGTTTCTAAACTTCTGAGACTTTTCCTATCATGATCTCAGACTTTCTAAAACTTTGGTGTGTCCATAAGATCCTCCAGTCTTTCTCTCTCTCAGAATAAATCTTCAATACATGCTCAAGAGATACACAGGAGACACAAAACATACATATTTCCACAAGAGACCCTTGCCTCTTATTTATACTGTCCAAATAGCTTCCTTAGAAGCATTTTCTAGGTCACTTAACTTGTTTCTAGGTCACTTAATCCATTTCTAGGTAGAGACACAAAAGATACATATTTCCACAAGAGACCCTTGTCTCTTATTTATATTGTCCAAATAGCTTCCTTAGAAGCATCTTCTAGGTCACTTAACCTGTTTCTAGGTCACTTAATCCATTTCTAGGTCACTTAACATATTTCTATGTCACTTAACCTACTTCTAGGTCACTTAACCTATTTATAGGTTAACCACTTTCCATAAATAGAAAGTTCTCCAATTTAATTTTTCCTCCTTGACTTTGCCACTTTTCTTTACCATTTAAATAATAATTTCTTCTTTGCAATCTCTTTGACTTCTTTGACCTTTTGGGGCTTCAAGCCTACATATGAGGGTCCTCCAACTTCATAAGGCCATAACTCTCAAACCATGGGGAGTCATGTGACATTCCACATACCACCGGAAATGGAATGACAAGCACTATCCATCTAGGATAGTTCCACTGACAAATTCATTGATATTGATCTCATTATTCCACATAGAAGCATAACCATACTCCAAGGATAACTCAACCGCAAAGCATCTTCCCGTGAGAGATTTCACCATAAGGCGACCACTTTGGAGTTCATCCATTTGTACACCTTATCAATCATGATAGAACAATAAAGATCAATCCAAAAATACATCATATACCAATCACAACTCATTGATTCATCTTCATCAATATACAAACCTTTGACATGAATCAATCGTCCTTTGGCATCAACTAATTCCTTGACATCAATCAATTCCAAAAAATCAATCATTCTTTGGAATCAATCAATCACTTGACATCAATTAATTAAACCTTTGGAATCAATGACAACATGATCCAAAACCTATGACATTAACACCATAACAATGATGCTAGGGACGTCAAAAGACCGACATAAGGTAATGTCGGTCTTCAAATGTGTATTCTATATCAATGACGTCTCACTTGCGACGTTTACGCTATAGAAACAACACTAGATACATCGAAAGACCGACGACCTGTAGGTGTTTAAAAAAAAACAAAAAACAAAAAACAAACAAAATGGTATCAAAGAGGCAACAAAGCATGACATTTGACAATTTACTCCAATATAGAATACAAGGTTCCCTAATGGATCTAAATATGAATACTTTATAGAAATAACTATCCAAGTAAATTATGTCCAAGTCTATTACTAGATCCTTATTTGACTTATCCACTGTCCTCATATCCTTGTAAGAAAACATCCCATTAACACAATTTAACAAAATAATAAACTTTGAAACAAAGTAATTTAACAAATCAATGAATGAATAAGGAAGGAGAATGAAGGTAATACCTCGCAACCATACTATCTTAAAAGTTAATAATAACATTCAATAATAAATATGAGATCTCAAGCTTATGATCACTAGGATGGACAATGATTGAACTTCCTTTGAGTCAATATATTGGTTCCCCTACACATATAATACACAATGGTGCTAAGAACATTATAGAATCTAGTAAATTAAAAGATAGACATATGAAAAAATTAATCACTAAAGCCATTTCTTTCCCACTCTCTCAAAGTCATGAAGATTCTTCTCCCACATGTTTGATGATACAAAAAACTAATCTAGATTAGGTCGTTACAAATGAAAAGTAAGAAAACAACATGGGCTCAAGAAATGAAGGAAATAAAGTTTAAAAATCTTTGAGAAGATGCATGTAGTTCAATGTAATAATGTTTCATTAGCAAGCCTTCCTTAACAATACTATGGAAACTGTTAAAAAACAACTAGAAAGATTGAGAGATTTGAGACTTGCAACACATCATTCAAGCACTAGAAATGGTAAGATATCCAAGCTAGATCATCCCAGAAAAGAGGCACATTTCTCATGGAGGATATGAGCCATAAAATGAAAGAAATGATTAACCCACTCCATAATAAATCACAAGAGAACAATAACCGACCTCTTGAGTTTGCAATGAATCCAATAGATATACAAGAAAGGTGTTGATATGTTTTTTTGTTATCCATTGGAAATGCCAATGGGTTATGAAGGTTAATGCATGATTCTAAAGGAAAAAAATCATTTTCTCTCACCAAAATCAATTTCTAAAGATGTATATGATTACAACATGCTTCCTTGGTTGGCAACAATGTTTCACCACATCTGAAAAACAACCTACAAGTAAATAAGCTAAAGAAATAAATAATGGGCAACGAAGAATGAAGAAAGATATTAAGGAGATAAATTCCTTTCCTCTTAAATATAAAGAAGTAAAATGCATGCCAAAGCATGCAATGCCCCTCCCAAACAATGAGTTTTATCCTTTGAAGGATAA
The DNA here is from genome assembly GCA_009831015.1 of Picea engelmannii. Classification (NCBI taxonomy): domain Eukaryota; kingdom Viridiplantae; phylum Streptophyta; class Pinopsida; order Pinales; family Pinaceae; genus Picea; species Picea engelmannii. The sequence continues at coordinate 669,075 of ML791138.1, forward strand.
ATTTGGTAAAATGAATGCATAACTATTGTTTGGAGGATAAAATGCACTAGTTGTTTCCTTTTCCATTCACCCTAGTTTATCCAACAATCTCTTTTGGCTTGTTGGATGTTTTCCTTCCTTTGGTATGGTCTAGTGAAGTCTTAGAGAAGAAAAAGTGCAATGTCCCCTTGTGCAAGCAACAAGCTTTGTTACCCCCACAATTCATTCTCTCTCTTAATATATTTTAGTCCCTTTGATGGTGTCTAGTGAAGTTTGAATAGACAAAAACACATTGTTGGTTTAATAAGGGTGAAACTTTTATTATCTACTAGTGTACACTCCCTGTTTATTCATAATCATCCCTCAATTGGGTCCATCATGGTAAAATAGCCTAAAATTCATAGTTGGGCTTTCCAAGTAGAATATCTACCTTCTTTGGTAGTGAACATTACTTGTTTTTACCCTTCAATGAGGTTCGGTGGGGTCTACATCAACAAAATGCATGGCTTCTCTCTAGAGAGTGTTCCCTCTAGTAATTTGCACTAGCTTCTCTCTCCCAACTAGTGTTGCACATCCTCTAGTAGTGTGTTTCTATCCCCATATATTTTCCACCTCCATGTTGAGTCTAGGGAAGGATTGAGAATGGATGTTGGCTATTGGTTACCTTTCTTTTCTACCAAAGACTTTTTCCCAATGTGTGTAAGTTCCATGAACCGTTTCACTTTGTTGTGGGGTCACATTGGGGAACTAAGTGATAGCTAGGTGAAATATAAGTGTATACAAACATTCATCTTACTCAATTTCATACAAATTGACTAGATACATGGTCTATCTATTTTCCCATTTATAAATGTTAAAATAATTTTAAAACATGAAAAAAGTTTAATTAAATGACATGTTTTGACCCCGGGAACCCATGATGGGTTTGTGTGAATATGTGTGCATATTGGGCACAAATGGAGGTTAATAATGCATTTAGAATGATAGATTACATATGAAATGACTACCTTCAAGGTCTACTTGGTTCTTGGACCAAGGATTCTCAATTTATTAATGATATGACAAGAAATTAATTAAAAAGTAGGATTTTACAGAAAAAAAAAACGTTATAAGAGTTAGCAAATTCTAAAGAATTTGAACATATAATGAATCACATTGGAAGAATTAATTAATTTTAAGGTGATAAAAAATCAATGATTCCCTTCCCTTGACATTTGCATTAGTGGATACAAGGCTTTTAGCATGGATAAGACCTTTTACATAAATGTGTGTTTTTTTTTATGAAACAATGTTGCATTTTTTAGTGTAGTGTAACTAATATCCAAAGAAATCGAAAGGAATCTCTAGACACAACTCAAATTCCCTTATTTTTAACTCTTCTTATGCTCATGAAACTCCTTTATTTCCTATTGCACATGAACAACTTCACAATTAAAATCACGCGGTCACATCAATTGGCATCAAGCATTGACTCATAGTTTCTCATATGTGGTAACCAATGAAAATTGATAATAAGTGTAAAGATGGTATCTATGCATTGAAAGTTATCTTCATGCATGTGATAATAAATCCAATTTAATGATAGGTACAACAACAACTAGTGATGAAGAACTTAATAGTAGGGATAATAACATATTTGGGCACAAGTATTTAGTTGCAATGTAGGCTTATGTGTTCGATCATTTCCATGATTTATATTCTTAAGTGTAAAACTATTATCACTTCATGAATTCCATTACCATGCCACTAATGTGAGCCACTTGAGGATCCTCCATAGACAAGGAAAGTCAATCTGCACAACAAACTACCAATGCATAATCCACTCAGTAAAAGCCTCTTGAGTAAATAGGTTTGAAATCATCGAAGCTAATCAAGACAAAAGGCATCAAAAAACTTAAGAGATCATTAATCTGGGATAATAATCCAACCAAGCTAACAACATGATTTTAGAATTTAGTATCCATTAGGTTCCAAATGCCAACAAAACATCGATCAAAACAAGCACACTCCATAGTTTCCCATGTTTATTAGAATACGAGGTTCCCTTCAAATGTATGTATCAATCCCACACAATATTGGAGTGCATATTCAGTATTTGAAATGTAAAAATAAGTGCATGACAAATTTATCAATCTCTCATTCATTGGAGGTCTCGCATCCTCTTCAATTCCTCTCACCCACAAACTCTTAGTTGCTAGCCTTGAAACTCATGACACATATAATGGAAGAAAGGTGTCATGAAACATAAAACCCAATTATTTATTATTGTTGGAAATTGGGGGAAGCAAGTAAGAAAACATGAAAAACAAGTTGTTTTCACTTAACTAGGCCCAAAAAGAATCCTAAAGTGATACATAAAGCAATTTGAACAAACTTGTAGATGTTCGTCAAATGAAAGTCCTTTATTTTGTGGCTCAAAAAAAATCACTTTCCATGAGATGAATCAAAGGTAAAAATGAACTATGGGAACAGATATGGCAAGAAAAATATGAAACAAACATAGTAGAAGATGATATTATTAGGATGGATGGTAACAATACATGCTCCATGATTTGGAACAATGCCTAGAAAAAAGGAGGCATAGTACAACAACACTATTTATGGAAATTTTTCTCAATTCCCCTAGCAGTAGATGCATGAACCCCTAGCAGGCATAGTAGAACCCCTAGCATAGTAGAACCCCTAGCAGTAGATGCATGAACTAACACTTCATAAATACCTACATGAAGATAAGGTTTCTTTCACTCAATATAAATGGACTTGTATCTACCATTACTAGATGCAAGGCGAGAACATGACAAGTACTAAACATATGATATATCTCAATAAATTGTCATATAGAAAACCCTACATTAATAAATAATCACATAACAATTCATAAGCATTAAACATAACCATAATTGATGACTATATAAACTATGTTGAAAGTAGCAATCACACCCAATCTGATGAACTGGTTGACACAGTTGGAATGGTTTCCCCCTTGTATTTCTCTTCAATTTTATGATCCTCTGTTTGTCTTGAGCTTCCCTCACTCGACGAAGAAAGATATTAAAGTACCTGCCAAAATCATTCAACCTCCATAAATATCTACAAAATCAATACAAGTCATATTTGTAGCACATTGTTTATTCTAAGATGCATTTTTATGAGAGTGTCAGAACATACCTGAATGGGATCCTCTTGGTTTCAAGAATAATTTATTGGAGCCGTTGATCCAGATTATTTTTGGCATGAAATGAGATCAGAGATATAATAAATAAATGCACAGAGATATCACAGATATTCAATAATATAACAGAAATGTATCGAAGATGCAACCATAAACACAGATATACAGTAATACACGATTTCTATTAATGAAATAAATGTACAGAGATTGTAAAAGTACAGAGTGGAAGACTCGCTAGAATGGTGGTAGCTTATCTCTGAGAGGAGATGTGACGGCTACTCGCATTCGCAAGAAGATGGTTACAATGAGGCTCTGAAGGCCTTTTTTACAATAAATGGGAATGCCAAAAGTCCTAGACATCCAAAAACCTAACCCTAGGAGATGAAGTGCAAAAAGTCATGCGGGCCCCGTTTGGGTAAGTGAGTACATCAACTTCCCGAGGTCGTAACTTTTGCATACAATCTCTGTTTTAGGCATTTGATAGCTCATTAGAAAGATCTATCTGAGGCCTACAATGCTCGAGACAAAATAGCATCATAGATGATATTTTGTGAGAGCAACATACCCCAAAAAAACATCGTTTAGGGCCTCAAAATGGCCCCAGAAGTTCAGGACCCGAAAAAACACTGCTAAAAATAGTAAATTGCCAAAATTGCTAGAAAGTCATCTTGAGCCATTTGGAAAAGGTGGGCGGCCACCGATATCCACCTGGATCATTCCTCCCTCCTTAGGAAGCAATGGTCTCCATTGCGTTGAGTTCTCGGGGGAGAGGGAAAAGCATTTGTTGAATCTGCATCTTGGTGAGTTGCTTGTCTTGCTGGAGACGTCGCGCTACTCAGTTTGTGGAAATCTGTCACGAACCTGTTGCAGTTGAGGCTGCTCAACAAGTCGAGATACATGAGAGGACAATGTGCATAAGGAATCTTTGCAATTTGCTGCAGCCTTGTCGACCTGCTTATGTTGGATAGAAGGTGCTTGGGGCGAGGATGTAGTGGTTGCAGTGTCCTTTTATTCTCCTTTTGAACAGATTGTGAAGAAGCTGAATTTTGCAGTATGAGATACTACCTTGCAGCACTTTTTAGGTGGAATAGTAGTCAGAACTACCTCTGGTATTCTGTAGAGATGACCCCCCAAAGTAACAATGACACTATAGGATCGAGACTCATAAATAGCATGGCGTCTCCACATATATGGTTGGCCCAAGAGAACATCACAGACATCCAGTGGGGCAACATCACATAATACCTCATCCTTGAAGGGTTGGATGTCGTATGACAATCGACACTGTTGGTTGACACAGAGATCTCTTCCTTGCCGAAGCCACCTGATGTTGTATGGCTGCGGGTGTGGTGTTGTCGACAATCCCAACTATTTGACGACCTCTGCTTAGATGAGGTTCTTCTGGCTTCCGCTATAAAAAATAAAATGCAGCGGGGTCCCCTTCACCCACATCTATGAATGAAAAATGTGCTCCCCCTCTTCAGGATCTATTGGTTCTTCTGGTTGAATTGCTGCGGTCGCGACAATAGCAGTGGGGTTTGCGTCAATGATCTATCCTTTACCATTATTTTCAGAATTAGATTTTGAATCAGGGTTTGTCTCCTTCCCTTTGATCTCGACCACCAATGACTATTTTGAGTGACATTCATCGGTGTTGTGCCAGGGGATTTTGTGGAAATCGCACCATTTTCCAGTGTCCTTCTTTTCATGTGGCTTTTCGGGAGACTGTTTGTTAGGGGTGTATTTGTCATACTTTGGTTGTTGTGGATTTGCAAAAACAAAATCTCGTTTGTTCTGGTGCTTAAATTTCTGCTCGATTTTAACAGCATATCGATAGGCAGCACCGAGTGATGAGATGTCTAGAAAATCCATTTTAGTTTGGATGTATCTGTGTAGAGCCCCACGGTATTTCAGAACCAAATGTCGTTCAGAGTCTTTGATACCCAGCTTGGTGTGCAAGGTATGGAAGGTATTGGTGAACTCCGGAACTGCTTGGCCCCTCTCTTGCCACAGTGTGGTCCATCTCATGTACTGGTCCTCATAGTTTCCAATAGGGTAATATTGTTCCTTTACCACATCCACAAAAAAATCCCAAGTGGGATTGGCCCCATATATTCCAGACTCCTCTGTGGAACTTTTATCCCAGTAAGTTTCCCACCAATGTTTGACATGAGGGAGATCTTTAAGGAGTGTGAAGGTGATCTTTTCTTTGTCGGAAAATTTGTGAACAGAGAAATAACCTTCTAGCAGAGTTAACCATTTTTCTAGGGATTCTGTATCTATTTGTCCTTCAAATACAAGAATATCAAAGTTAACTTGTACCTTGAAAGGCGAGGTGCCTCCAAAGTGGTCACTTGATGAATATGCGTCTGATGCTATCGACAGGCGTTTAAGGATGTGGGTAAAATTCTCCATCATTTCATGCCTCTGTCGTGTGAGAGCTTGCTCAAGCAACATATTGATAGGATCGCCTGCTCTGTCGATTTTCTTTTCTTCCGCCATTGAGGGTTTCTTGGGTGTGCAAGAGCAATTGTATTCAAGAGAGACAAGCTCGAGACCCAAATTTCTATACTCGGACCTCATCGATGACATGCACTGAAAAAATGATCAAGAGCAGCCTGCTCTGATACCACTGATCCGGATTATTTTCAGCACGAAATGAGATCGGAGATATAATAAATAAATGCACAGAGATATCGCAAATATTCAATAATATAGAATAAATGTATCGAATATGCAACCATAAACATAGATATACAGTAATACACGATTTCTATTAATGAAAGAAATGTACAGAGACTATAAAAGTACAGAGTGGAAGACTCGCTAGAATGGTGGCAGCTTATCTATGAGAGGAGATGTGACGGCTACTCGCATTCGCAAGAAGATGGTTACAATGAGGCTCTAAAGGCCTTTTTTACAATAAACGGGAATGCCAAAAGTCCTAGACATCCAAAAAACTAACCCTAGGAGATGAAGCGCCAAAAGTCATGTGGACCCCGTTTGGGTAAGTGAGTACATCAACTTCCCGGGGTCATAACTTTTGCATACGATCTCTGTTTTAGGCATGTGATAGCTCGTTGGAAAGATCTATCCGAGGCCTACAATGATAGAGACAAAATATAATCATACATGCTAGTTTATGAGAGAAACATACCCAAAAAAAACATCGTTTAGGGCCTCAAAATGGCCCCGAAAGTTTAGGACCCGAAAAAAAACTGCTAAAAATAGTAAATTGCCAAAATGGCCAGAAAGTTGTCTTGAGCCATTTGGAAAAGGTGGGTGACCACCGATATCCACTTGGATCAGCCACACATCTAATATTTTATCAAATTTCCCCCCTTGATTTGAAGTAGCAACAACGAAGTCAACATTGACTTTGTTGTTGCTTCGTTGGATCAAGGGAGGTTTGCTCCAAGATTAAATAACTCCAATAATTTATTCTCTACTAAACAGGGCCAACCATGTGAAGGAATAAGCTCCTATGGCCCTTCCCCCACCCTCACATCACTCTCAATTCCCCAATACCCAACATATAAATCTATTGAAATATTTACAACAAAAACAAACATATATACATACCAATATTCACAATTGTTTACAATGAAATAAAATGATTCCTTGATCCATTTGGAGTGAACTAAATTCTCCTAAGAGCAAAGTAACAATTATTCCATAACATCATACACTACACTAAATCACTTTACATCTAAAACTAGAGAATGGAAATTGATGTGAAAAGAGGCTTTATTCTATTCCATCATATGACTTGGTTGAAGTATTAAAATGCATCTGTAAACATCATAGAATTCATCCCACTTTGATATATAAGTCAAAACATGTTATTTTTCCAATATTTAATCATAAACTCACTCAAAATACTAAAATGAATGCTTTAGAAAATAATAGGTCTAAACTCATATGTAATCATGAAAATGGTCTTAATGTAAGGCTGCGGGAAAGCAAAATATGGTGAAAAGTAAAGTAAAATGTTGGTAAAAGAAAAGCATTTTGGTGACCCAACAAGTACAAAATCTATTTCACAGAAAATAGATTTTATAAATAGTTACTAAAATATTGTACATAATCATTTATTTTTAGCTAGCCTTTTCTTCTTAGCTCTAAAATTCCTAAGCATTTCATCAATATTTATGTCTTAGTTCTCTGGGGTCTCTTCAAAATCTGATTGTGATTATGTCCTCTCACGCAGAGCACGCCTAGTCATAGGGTACTCACGAGGTAATATAGGTCACTTTGATGAGGCATCACCTACAAAAGAAAAAAATATAAAATTTAGATGGCCAATTTTTAAATATCATTGAACTAGTTCAGTAATATTAAAAAAAAACACATGCAATGTCATTATTTACCTAGTGCACTAGTCGACACCATTGGAATGGTTTCCCCCGCGTGCACCTCTTCAATTTTATGATCCTCAAGTACAACATTATCTGCCATTGAGACCATAAACTTTATAAGGACAATCATAAATTTATAAGTAAAAACAAATAAAGTACAAAATCTATAACTAAGAAATTATTAAGTATATAATTAAAATACAACCATATTACCGTCATGTGCCTCGGTCATAGCACCATTTTGAGGTTGCACCCCAATGGAAGGGACTGCACGAGAGAGCCATCTTCTGATTACAAACCGTTATCAACACACTTCTCTCTAATACTTGTGGGTTGGTTGACAATGTTGCTCCCCTAATTAAAACAAGGTTGTAACACATTAAATTTATCGATGATATCAAACATGATTGTATTATATTAATAATAAAGGTTAATGTGGATTGAATTTTATTTACCTTATCCTACAAAGTGGTTCTTGGTAACTGCCCCAAGATTTTCAGGTGTTCAAATACAACTTTATAGCCGTACTTGTAACCAAGATGGAGGTCTTCCTCCGTTGTTTCAGTACCAAACTCATCACCCTACATTGCATAAGAGTATGTATTTTTAATGTTATTGGATGCAATTACCTAAAATTTTGAAGGAAATACAAATAAGATATTTGGGTACTTACAATTCATGACTGCAACTTTAAGTAGTCTCCCTAGCCTAGCCTATGTTGGCCACATTTGGCATGACTTGATTTTGTTTTCTTTTAAGTGCCATTCAACCTATCATCAAAAGTTTCAATTATGTTAATATATACCACACTTTTATTTACATCTAAAAAAAATTGAAGGTATTGAATTGAAATTGTAATTTACCTTTTGGGACCAGAGGGTGTTTTTCATTCATCTGTCAATTTCTTCTCTTTTGTGTCCTCAATGAGGGCCTTCCACTCCCTCTCAGGAATCAACAGAGGATGTTCATACCTACCATTTTGTTTCAAGTGTTTCCTATACATTTCTCGCATATATTTTAAATATTGGCCAGCTGCGGCGGTGGACAAGGTATTATTAAATGTGTCTACACCAAAAAGGCTTTCAAGATAATCCATCAATTATTTTTTGAGGTTGGAATTATGGGAATTACACCTCTCTTGTATGGTCGGCCCAAAAATCTACAACGCCTTATTCTCCAAGGACCTATAAAAATCGTTGTTCCCTACACACAAAAAGATTATATGATTATTAATTTAAAAATAATAATTTAGATGATTTATATTTGTCTACATAGAGAACATGAAACACTTAAAATTTTAAAAATTACCTGGGACTTTAACTTTGTTTAATGGAATCCCTCCTCATTGACCATAAATGTGCCCTTATGGGTCCTCATGTTGGTCACATGTCTTGCTTTAGGAAAATCAACCATATAGTTGGCCAAATCATCAGCCTCATCTCTGTCACCACCTCCAGAGCCTACATGTGTGTCCGCTTCCTGGGTGTGCGTGTCGTGGATCCCACCTAATGGTGTGGAAAGTGGAGATCTGAATAGTTTTTTCTTGGTAGGTTTACGAGGGCCTGTGTTGGGACCGTATGGTGTCTGTGCAATGCCACTAATATCGACACCATGCATGTCGAGGTTAACAGGATCCAAAAATATCTATATAAGAAAGAAAAAAAAATCGTTTAGATAATGTAAAAGTTAAAAATCAAGCTTTCACAATTGATCTTATGACATAAAAATAAGACCACTTGAAATTATGGTTATTACCTTATATGTGTTAATCCTCATAACTTCTCTAATCCTTTCTTCGACCTCAAGAGTTTGATCTAGAATATCTAACAAGTGAGCTAGTTCCTTGTTTTCTTTATTGATATTTTTTTAATTAAAACCATAGGGTCGAGGGATTCATACAAATCCCTTTCGCCAAGAGAATCATCATCAAAATCACGGCCCATCAACTACATATTCAACAAAATAAATGATAATTCATTTATGTAAACAAATAAAATAACTAATCGCCACATAAATAAAATGCACATTAAATGCAATTCAAAAATTGTTGTTTGTTTACCTGTTTTGAGGCTGCTTTTGATTTACCATGATTACCCTACCACATTATATTAAAATTAGAACGATGATCATTATCATGAGAAACAAATTCAAATGTATGAGAAATCCTCCCTCTTTATTGACATCCAAGGAGGAATGTTATTGTTGATAACAAAAATAGGTTACACTGAGTAAAAAGACTTAAGCTCTCCAAATGGATTAACACCGTAAATAACATAATGAAAATCATAAATTATAAGACTCATTTCTTATAGGTTGGGTAAATTAGTATACGTACCTTCCCCATAATAGAAACATCTGTATCTATTCAATTCAAATTGTAATCAATCAACAACTCTTCCCGTGCAACTATTGATTTTATTGCATATACAAATACACGATTTCCTTCACGCCCCTCAAATACACAATTGGGTTGCTTATTTGTGGTCGTAGGTCATGTATTGTTTATAACCCTACAATATTCCCCATTGTTTTTTGCCTTCCGTCAATACAGATAGTTTCTCCTTTATTTTGATCACTGTATTTTAGCTATATATAATTTGCAGCCAAGCCATATCTCCGCATATGTTTTTTATATTGGACTATTTGTATCCAATATTTGTAGATATAATAAGGTCCGACATACTCCATCAATTCAGTTAATCCATCGTAATTCACCTTTATTCCATCCATGGAAAATATCCCCAAACCATGTAATGACGATGGAGCAATCTGGTATATCCTTTCGTTTACACAAAAATCAATGTTTGTTTCAGAAAGATCCTTGGGTACCCATCGTTTCACTATATGTTTGTACCTCAATGGCACCTCAATGTCAGATATGCTCTCATGATCATAAGAACATGATCCCCCTTTCACAAGAAATTTTTTTATGCGTCTATGGAATTTTCTTCTGATCTTCTCACCTCTAGTTGATCTCCACATGTTAGACCTACTAGATGTCTCACTTTCCTCTATTCTCCCCGAACTTTCCTCGTTCAATGAAGATACATCTAACAAATACATGTTTTCTTGTACGTGCTATAACACCATCAATGATAGAAACAATCATCCAGTAAAGTTGCAACACTAATTAGTGCAATGGTTCTACTTCATTACTAGTATTTTGTTGGTATTACAGTAAGCTCATAATGATTACCATAGTGTTACTCTTTTCAAAATTGTATTATGCTCTATTATTATTGGTATACTATCTAGTCATTATAGGGGCATGTTTGGAGTCATGAAATGAAACATGCCAACAAGTGGCGGTAATAGGAAATGATGTTGGTTGGAAGACCCCAAAACTGATGCCATTAGACACAGACTCAATCCTAAGGCCAAATAAGGAGAACAAGTAATAGACACTAATTAATCTAGGAGTCAAGAATGCAAACAAACCAACTTTTTACTATGACTAGACCATCTTTATTTTAAATGCTTCCTGTAACATATTTCATTGACTTATTGTGATCTTGGTCTCTTTTGGATGTACTTTCATTGACAATGTCAATGTTATTTTATCCTTTAGTCAACCAACCTACTTTAGTGGATTCCTTTTCGAGAATTAATCTAGAGGCCATGTTTCCTAATTCATGGAAAAGGACACATGGCATAAAGGTAGAAAATGACACATGGTATAAGGATTAAAGACACTTGGTAGAAAGAACCTTATTTCAAGAGGGTGTTTTTCCTATTTCAAGAGCGTTATAAGTGGTACAAAAAACTATTCAAACCATTGTCTTATAAATTTTATTATTTAAGTGGAGCGCCCAGCCTTTAAGGAGCATTTATGAATGATTATTTTATTACTCTCTCTCTTGGAGGAAGAAGTGGATCTAGAAAGCATTGAATATTATTTTATTGTAAAGCATTTGAGAAGAGGATATATAAAAGGATAAGCTCTATCATTTTCTAATGACGATTAGATTGATAAGGATATCCCATCCAAATATTAGTAAATGATTTAACATAGGATGAAGTCAAGGGCTAAGCATATGTGAGGTTTCCATCCTCCTCTTTTGTCTTGGATGATTAGGATTTTATGATAAAGTAGACACTATTATTTGATGTTGGAAATAATCTCCAGAGGGAGGTTCTACACAATGAGAAGAGTTTATGGTAGAGGCTCTCAACCCCCCCTTAGTCCTTGATGCAACTTTGAGTATTGAGGGAAATTTCTGCTGTAATTTCATATTGGATTTTTGCACATGTAAATGGCTCATTTAATCTTATGGGATTGTGATTAAATATGTGATGTGTTGTTAGGTTGTCGATTATTTATAAGGTTGCCATGCTTTGTCCTCTTTTCTTATCTGAATCAATTCCTTGATACGAATTAGGACAAGCATATCCCAAAGTTCCATGGACATAATGACACAATTGTGCTACATGTTACATCTTTAAGCACACACAAATTTTATTCATTAAGCACACACAATCACATGCTAATGTTATTCATTAAGCACAAACAAGCACACACAAATGTTTTCTCATTAATACTAGAACTATTTGAAAGAAACGATAAATCAAAAGGATGAATTACTCTAAAATTACAGTTAAAATGCTCTATTCTTTAATCAATATTTTTGAATAGTCTATGAAATAGGATATGCATAAGTATTGTTCTATAAAGTTGTAACACTAATTAGTACAATGGTTCTACTTCATTACTAGTATCTTGTTGGTATCACAGTAAGCTCATAATGATTACCATAGTGTTACTCTTTCACACTTGTATTATCTAGCACACACTAATTAATCTAGGAGTCAAGCATGCAAACAAACCTTCTCACAAAGAAGCACTAGTTGGTGATGGAATCCAACATCACAGGATTGATGCACAAAGGGACTAATTTTCGACAGGTGGGAAAGTTACATTGACAACCTGATTAACGAACTAACATCCTGGTGCAAGTTACCTCACTGAGCAATGGGAAACCCTCCAAGGAGCCTGAGTGAGTCTAGCCAACGTCGATCTCGGGTACAAAACCACCTTCCCTATGCTGTCACCTTGGGTAGGAAGTCTAAAATATTATGGTCTCTATGGTACCACCTACTATACCAAAGAAGAGGGGGAAAGTCGATAGTCGACACCAAGACCAACAAAGCAGGGTTGATTACTCTGTTGGCCCCAATGAAACCTCATTCTTGAACCTTGTGTTAGGAGGGCTTCCGAAAGTCATGATATAACAATTGGATTTCACTCCCCAAATCAAAGCTTTATGTTTGTTTAACGGATTTGGAAAATTATTCGCACAATCCTATTCCAAAGCTCTACACCTAACCTAAGATGGGTTTGAAGAGCCATAGAAAATTTGTAGATAAATTTTAATTAGCGCTTGATTTTAGGTTGTTGTTACTCAAAGGAGTGGTCGTGAAACTGATGGCATTTCGACTCGACTCTTTAAACCATGAAATAGGAAAATGAAATGCAAGAATTTCAACTTTGATGAAAACTAGCTATGGGAAGGAGCAAGAGGTTTTAAGCAAAGAAATAATTTCTTGATAGATTATTATGTGTGCATTTCTAATGACAAAAAATATGAGCTAATTATCCAGATAATGGAAGCAAAATGACCCAAATTTTAAAATACCATGGAAATGTCATAGTTCACTTAGTACACCTATACAACATTGAATCAAATGTCATCATTTCTAACATATATAGTAATATTTTATGATTATAGAGACCACCATACACATCTCAAATACTCATAAGGATCACGGGGGCTTCACCTTGTTGATCAATATCTTATCATGTTCATTCATAAAGGTTTTTTTTTTAATTATGAACCCACATGTTGTGAATAAATGTGTTCATGTCAAACACTGAAAGGAACAATGTAATAATGAAAAAAATGATACAAATCCTTGTTTCATAAGAGGAATGTCACATAAGGATTTCAAATTTTTATGTTCTCTGGAAATTCTTAACCTTGCCAAGACATAAGAGGTGTAAACATGGTGATCTAGTACCCAAGAAATCTATGTTCCTACAAAATAAAGCCCAAAATTCTGAAAGTGATTCCAACTAGGGGATATCCCTCTTATGAAATCCCCATATAGATAGTAGTCCAAGTAATCCACAAAGATTAGAGTAAGTAGAGAGGGGATATCTTCCTCACCTTCTCTAAGTGTGACCTTATGATTGACTCCTATGTTATAGGAGATTTCCTGGAACCTCTTTCTACTATCATATTTTTCACTCTTTAATTAATTCCAATTTGGTTTTGTGGCCTTGGGGAATTTAATCTCCACCCTACACCAAGGCCCTAGATCCTAATCTAGATATTAGTTTTCTATAAACACAAAATGTCTAGTTTCTTTTATGATCAAGTTTATTTTAGGGTTGGTGATTACGTAGAGGGTGAGTGTCTTAGGTATGCTTTATGAAGAACAATGCTTCTTTGGTGTTTCAAGGTTTTCTTGCAATGTTCAATGAATATTGTTCAATGTAATCACTTATTTTACTCTATTTTTCAATAAACCATTTGTAACAATCAATAATCTCAAATGACCAACAACATGCATTTTAAATCTTTCAAAATAAATTTTCCATATAAATCTGCTTAATTCATAAGTCATCCATCATCATTCACATGTTATGGTCATGCATGGTTTGCTTGTATTCATCAAATGAGTTTTGAAAAATATAAAGGAAAGATATGCCCAACTCAAAAAATTTATGCAAAGAATTTCCAATGAGGCATTATGCAAGTATGGTGTCCCATTCACAATAGTAGAATATATTGAATTCCAAATGATCCTGAAAAGCCAATAGCAATTTATGAAGAGTGTTCAATGAACAAATAAACCAGTAAGTATTTTTGCAACATCATTGAGAATTGTTTTTCTGTCAACGATGTGTGTATACCTAATTGTTAATGAGACAAGCTCAAGCACTAGATAAATAACCACACATATTTGGGATTATATGCAAAAAAAAAAATATCAATGTATTGAAGTGACTCCTTCTCCAAACAACAAAGAAATGGAAGGATGCTCAAGTGGAAAGCAAACTGAGATAATTTTGAAATAAGGGATGAGAAAAAGATAGACCCTACTGCTAAAAAAATTACAGAAAATGATGACTGTGACAACAAATAGATGAGCTGCTAATTATTTTCAAGTTTTATTGTGTCACTTGGAGTAAAGATATATAGATGAAGCCCAAGAATAATGTGACCTCATTCGAATGACTATTATATAATGAGGTGAAAAATCACAAACCCTAGCAATAATGATTGAAAAAATCATACAGTAGATCGTTACTCACAACAATAGCAACAATCCAAGGGAAATCTTGTAACATCTCCATAATTAAAAATATAAAATACTGCTAAAAATCAAATAAAAAATCACTATTGCAATATTTACCACTCTGTTTTTCGAACAACAACCAAGTGAAACATATTAAAGTAACAACTATATTCTCACATTCCAATTCTATCGGATTTTAAGTCTCCATTTGTGTTAGGAACCCTACACATTGCATAAGGAACTACCACAAAACAATTTGTTTATAATTACATAGTCAATCTACATTTGAGTTGGCATTAGAACTATGTCCATATCCATTCAATACCATCACCATCCTCCTCATTCCCATTCCTATTTTCATACTTTTAACCAGCAAGGAAATATTTTCTATGGACACCAGATTGCAATGTCAATATGAGGTTGTAATGGCCATGATTGAAGGACCCAATACACATATCCAAAAAGAAAACATTGTAGTTCTATTAATTGAACACAATATTGTGCAATTTTGATTTGTTCTTCTCGAATGAAACCGGGTATAAATATGAGGATCTACACACAACTAGGCCTATAATTTTCATAGGAAAACAGGTTTAGAGACCTCTAAAATATCCATGAGATTGTTTTCAGTCAACATTCTATAACCAAATCAATCCTATAACACCAAGGCTTCATAGAAATTGAGTTGTGTTATTGATGATCCATTAAAAAGGAACACAAAAAATCCTTAGTGTATAATATTGGTCCATTAATCTACATATCTATTTTTCTCCTCTACTTGCATAGGAAAACAATTACCATGAGAGCATATGGTATCCACTAGTGCATCGGGGGTTCTCTCCTCCCTCTTGGGAAAACCACCTCTTGCCCATGAACAAAGACCTCACATGGATCCTCATCCAAACCCTAACCAATACTATGACCAAACCCATGGGGATACTCTCCTCCCTCTCACTCTCCCCCCTCTCATTGGGCTCGAATGGCGGGGTTTCTCTCTACTAGTAAATGGGAATGGAAGGGTTTTGAGGGTTTGGATCTGCTAGTATATGGGAACAAGATCACCAAATGATGCTCTAGTGTCTATTTCGTGTGAATGGGCATGGGCATATTTTGTTTGAAATTTGTTCTTTTTTGTTTTTTGTTTTTTTTTTGTTTTGAAATTTGTTTTTTTTTTATGTTTTTAATATAATTAATATATATCAATTATAGTCCCCGAGGTGTAGGACAGTCGATGACGAAGTGTGTTTTTAAGCCACTCCGTGTTGAAAAGTCACTGATTTGAAACCTGCGGGGACAAAAAATCCAACCATGTTAAGGGTTGGTGTGGCACAGGGCGGGTGCGATCCCTGGGTGATTTTGACGGCTTAGATGCCCCTGAGTCGCGGTTTCTCAAGCCAAAGGTTAATCCTGATGCTAAGAAGGTCCAGACCAATTAACAATATATATATATATATATATATATATCAATTATATATTATTTAATATAATATATATAATTCTTTCTACAAGACAAATTCAACCAAGAGGAAATAATGGTTGGAATAAGTCTAAGAAACCTTAATAAAATAAAGAAGTTCCAACTCCATTGGTTGCTAACAATGTGGTTGACCATGAAATTTTACCATGGTGCAATCCTTGTGGCCTACCACAAGATCAAAATACTTGCATGGTATCCAAAGACGTTTTTCAACAGGTCAGTGAGACTAACAAGGATGGACCTAGTGGTTGAAACAACTATGTGGGTGAGTATCCTGACATGATCAATAATGTTTCCAACTCTCCTAATGAAAAAGCGAAAGGAGTGAAGGGAAAGGGTCTAGATTTAGCACCCAAACCATCCCAAGAAGAGATAAGAAGGAGGATCTAAGAGAAGGATTGTATCACACATCAATGAAAGGGTATCATTAATGTCCCAATGGGATATGGGATCCATTATTAGGTTATTTATGAACCAATAATTAGTATTAAGGTCTAATCAATGTCAAGGGAGAGGAATAATGACCTTATGTCCTAAATGGGTATTGGGGCCTTGACCATGGTTGTGGTAGGGAAACAAGCCTCAAGCCCTTAAGCATGGTCAAGAGAGGTAAAAAACAACTCAAGCCCCAAACATATCATATCTAGCTCAAGAACCATGAACAAGTCCTTAGGTCATCACACAAGATCATGGCTGGGTCACAAGACCTTAGTTGTCATCAAATAATGAAAACAAGTGACTTATAATATTGTTGAAGATTTTGAAGCTTATCAAGTCCTCAAACCAACATAATATAACTTTGGCCTTTAAGAGGGATATAAGCATCACAATTAGGTTTGTAAATTGAAAATGGGTGTAGAGGCATAAACATGGCACATTGGAAACAATGGCCTAAATCCCTAACTAAACCTTCTTGAGCTCAACCACCATCGACAACACCTAAAAATCATTACATGAGTCCTCTCTAGGGATTCTTTGGAAGCCAAGTTGAATATGGGTGACATTATGAGGTATTATTGATCATCATGGACGGGTATTAGGTTCATGACTACATATGATGAAAGGAAACAATAGTCTTCAACCCTAAACCTTGCTTCTCAAGATCAAGAACCATAGACAAGTAGTCAAACCACCAAATATCACCAATGCAACATATCATTCACCTCCAAGTGGAATTTGGGCACCATGAATAAGTTAGTTTTGAAACAATAATGGGTCTCAAGGTATAACCAAGCTCAAGGGAGGGAAACAAGGGACTTTTTCCCTAAGTGAACATTCTTAGGATTAAATTATATGAACAACAACTACAACCCACACAACTTCTTAGGATATAGTGTTGGAAGAGTCCTTGAGCCATCACACAAGACCCTTGTAGGTTATTTTTGGACTATTTGATGGATACAATTACCATGATAAAATGAATAGTCTTCTCTGAGGTGTTTAATTCATATAGCATCATGCGTCCTTCAATGTTAACCAACCAAGTCTATGCTCTATTTCCTCTTTCAACAATCCCATTGAAGGTGGGTGCCTTATACTTTCTCAACTGGTACCTCAACTTTTGACAATTAAGTGATTCTTCTTGGTTAGGGTTATCATCTATTGATGGTTTATTTCCATAGTTCTTGAACTTGGATCCTAGGGATTCAAGCATTCCTTTGATTTCTCAAATATATGAAGACTATTCATCCACTTGAATATTTAATAATTAAATTTCCAATGCTAAGGACTATCTAAAAAGGTCATGGCCTCTAAGAATTTATCATCGTTAGGAAAGATCATGGTCAAAGAAGTAGGACCTAACACTTTTTCACATAAGGGGTGAAATTGGATTTTTTACCCTTATGGATAAATGTCCAGTTTTAATCTTTGAGCCTAAGTCATGAAAATGAGTCAAAGGCTCATTCTTTATGGGAGTTGATATTAAAAAAATGGTGGAAGTGGCCACATAATTCAATTGTGAAGGGGGTTTATCCAACTAAATAATAGGGATAGACTATGTATGATCCACTAAAGGTGATACATTATCTTTGGTCAAATGTGGTTGTGGATCATAATATGAGCATTGATTGATGGGGACAATAAATCCTCTATGTGGAAATTGAATCACAAAAAGAGTAAGGCATTATGACTTTCACAGTGTACATACAATTGTGCCTAAGGAACAAGTTGGATTTTGTTGGCATTGTCACAACCACTAGTACATCAATCAAAACAATGTTGCCACCCAACTCAATTGGGGGATTAAGAAAAATCTGTATTGATTCCTATGGTCTACCATAAAATACTCACAACTCGATCATTGGTGGAATGATACCAGGTGATATAAAGTTCCACCAAGAAGACAAGGCCATAATGTAAGAGAAGGATCCTTTATCCACTATACATTGATGAAAAATGATATTTTGAATCATGACCATCATGTGGAAAGGAGTGGAGTAGATAGACCTAGGGTGAAATTCAATAGGAGAGCCATTATGGAGGTTATCCTAAGGACTATCTAAAAAGGTCATGGCCTCTAAGAATTTATCATCTTTAGGAAAGATCATGGTCGAAGAAGTAGGACCCGACACTTTTTCACATAGGGGGTAAAATTGGATTTGTTACCCTTATGGATAAATTTCCAGTTTTAATATTCAAGCCTAAGTCATGAAAGGATTCAAAGTATCATTCTTTATGGGAGTTGATATTAAACAAAATGGTGGAAGTGGCCACATAATTCAATTGTGAAGGAGGTTTGTGCAACTAAATAGTAGGGATAGACTATGTATGATCCACTAAAGGTGATACATTATCGTCGATGAAATGTGGTTGTGCATCATAATATGAGAATTGATTGATGGTGACAATGAATCCTTCATGTGGAAATTGCATCACAAAAAGAGTCACTCGTACATTTGGGTCAAATTATAACGACACGTTCGACGCAATTGCCACTTTATATTGTAGGGAGAATGGAAAACAACAGACCCATTCAAACGTCGTTTCACATGAAGTCACTTTTCCGACGCCATAGATATCATCTCTATTGCGACGTTTCATGCAGACACGTGCCCTCTCAGATTTCACTGTCCAAACCCCATATAGTCGTTGCTACAACAACGTCAAAGACATCAGAATTCCAACAAGGTATTTCGTCGATCTCCACTATGTGGACGCTATGGGAGTGATGTTACCATATGTCATACTGACATATGGTAACGTCGCTCAACCGATGGTTAGCTATATATATCCAATGTATGTTCCATGGGAGAAACATTACCATACGTTGCAATTCTGACTTATAGTAACATCGCTCAACCGACGACCATCTATATATCTCCGACGTATGTGCCATGTGAATGACGTTACCATACGTCGCTCAACCGACGACCAACTATATATCTTTGACGTATGTGCCATGGGAGTGATGTTACCATATGTCACAATTCTGACGTCATGTAGGTATTTAAAAAAAAAATGTCAATTTATTTTTCCTTTTTTGATATTTTTAAATTTTGCAACTCAAAAATTTTAAAATGAAGTAATTCCCTTGTATCATCCTAATAAGGTTATATAGTGAATAACATGTTTAGTGATACTAATACAAATAGATGTAATCATTGAATATGGACTAATACATATGATAATCCCATACAGGTTTTATGTTACCCTTGTTATATTGGCTTAATGAATAGGATAGTACTTATACCATTAGCTATACTAGTTACCTATGATAAGGTAATGAAATCCATATAGCTCATTACTAGTTATTGTTAAAGCTGACAAAGGTCATGAGATATAGCTCATTTCCATAAGTTACATCATAGTCCATCATGCTTACTCTTTCACACTAGTAAAATATATGGAATCAATGCTCTATTATATAGATAATCGTGTCCATTATCCAATACAACCCTGTTTATAGAATAGTGGTTACCATTGCTCTTTATTAAAATGATACTTACATTAAAGTGAATATCTTATGAATACATGTATATTAGTAACAGATAAGCACCACGGGTACAACGTGTTGAGCATAGATTAGGTTCAATACTAGTATAATTACAGTGATGCTTGATATGTGCTAATATGATGTATTTACCCTAATCAAACCTAATCAATATAAATTATAATGATAACACTGTGATCGCCAAGCTGTTGTAACAAGGATTTGGTTGTGCCTTTACATATCACTATAAAGATAAGTAGTATCACTAATCTAATATGCATAATAAGGAACAATTTACCATGGTAATCAGTAAGCTAGTTAAGTAATACAACTTAATATTACTATTATTATGCTCTTTATCTTGTAATCAGAGAGAATCAATGGTCATACTTCATCTATTATTAGGTGGTATTCTCGTAATCATACTAGTTCCATTACTTTGGAATAGAGATGGGTTTCACTTACCTATGTATTTCACCTAATCAGTACATGAAAGCTGATATGAGCTTTAACTTGGTGGTATGGCTTGTCTCTAACATGAGCATTATGAGTACGTTATACATTACCCATTTAAAGATGAACATGCTTGGAATACAATGGTAATGAATCATACTTATAAATGAACTTATAACCTGTTGATATAATGAGCTCAGCTTAATCATGTTACTATGTTTTCATAATAAACACTATTGAGATCATAGTTGTTGATGAGGTTCATGTTTCACTAGTATGGGCTCTAATTAGGCTTGTAATTATACAGAGAAAATGTAAGATCTAACATAGTGACATCAAGCGTAGATTAGTATTGGTTCTTATATAATGCTTGCACCGTCATGTATTGAGATAGGTGATATAAGCAATGTAAATCATAGATATAAGTATGTAATCATATCAGTAGAAGCATATTTAAACAAAGCATATTGGTACTTATTATTCATGTTAAATCTTTATTCAAATCATAGTACTTATTTGAATTAGACACGTCATGTTAGTCTGAATTGAACACACAATATCCATAATCAATGTGATTAGATTCAATATGTATTAGCTTATAGTTAATAGTTGATTTCATTGCCTCAATAAGATTGGTATAATACAGGTAATAAACCAGTTAGTCTTAACTTTCATACTGTATCTTCCTAATAATGATACCACTTTAATTATACAGAAGCTTCATAGTGATTTTGATAAGTTGTAGATACGAGTTAATCTTTGAGTGCAATATCACGTAGTTTCCATAACAACAACTTAGTAATAGAGAGCTTAGTATGATTCCAGGCATTGTGTTGTTTAGTGATCTATAAAGGTTAGCCAATATGAGTAATTAACACAATACTAATAGCATAACTTAGGTAATGGAAGCTAATGACATGGTGTTTACACATACGTATACCATAAGAGTTCATTAATTACTCTACTTAAGCTGATACCATGATAAGTAACACTATCACTGATTAGGGAAACATAGTAACTATGAAAAGTGAAGTACAATATAGGTACATAATTGCAATGAATATGGGAAATACATGAGAGTAATACTAGTGCATAAAGCCCAGTCCAAGCAATCTATGTGTATAATGATTAGGGGAATACATTGGATAGAACACACTTGTATAAGCATGTGATAAGTGTAATCATACTTACTACTTAGGTATCTATAACTCCATATTACTATTGCTTCTATTTCAATATATCAATGGAATTAGAGATTACTAGTAATGAAATCGATATCAGGTTACATATAGGGCAATAGTTGTTCATGGATATGGATTACATGCTATGATTATCATATAAGGAATGGGATTAGTACTAAGTATATAACATTGTAACTTACTTACATACAAGGTTAGTAATGGGAATCACTCACATGAATAAACACCATGTATCAACAGAGCTAAGTTAGTTAGAACTATAGCCTACTCTGTATATATCAATCACTAATGAGTAAACTCCATTACTTACTGTATAATACTTCTATGATGGTATAAGTAATTCACATTGTATACATTGGCCATATCTCTTAGCTTAATGGACATGGATTGCATAGAGCTCGAACGGTAAGATCATGATAACTAGTAATGGTTATGTAAGATGTAATGGAGATAGTACTAGATTAATCATATCTAGCAATGCAACATATACTGTAATATATAGCACATATTTTGTTACATCATCTACCATTAGTCAACACACCTGGATTAGTTATAGAAATATAGTGAATCAATACTATGAATAGAATAGGACCACACTATCATGGATCCTATTCTTAAGCTATTAGGGTAATGCTTTGGTATGACATAAAATATGAACACACTGGATTAGCTTACCTTTATTTATTGGTATACGAGTTTCGTAGTGCTTGCTTCACTCATAGTTATAACTTTATATGTCATACTGCTTAACATAGGTGAGATATGACGTATAGAGTTACATATATTACTATATGGTCTATAATCATTACATATGAGTAAGAAACCCACAGTAATATGATAGATATAGTATAAGAGATGTAATGGTTATGTACTAGTAATATAGAGTCATTCATTACTTGAATATCATGGATAGTAATGAGCTAGTATTGTACATATATCATATGTAATAAAGTCCAATTATTATCATTCTATGTTATTTATATCAATGGCATTCAAGCTCATTCTTCTTAATATACAATTTTCAACATGTATATGAAGTTAATACTGTCAGTTCAATGAAGCTAAGTATGATGATTAGGGAGATAAGGTAAACACTCACCCATAACTAGCTTAGTCATAATAACTATCAACATAGTACTAATGCCATACATTCATCTCATAACATAGGTATAAGGAAACACCATTCTTTTACTCTTAATAAGGCATGTGTATTGAATAATCAGCTTTCAATGGGTTCTGCTCAATCATATTAGTATGACAATACAAGTGAATACAGTTGGTCTTCCTTATAATAAGGGTATGTAAAGAAAATCATGATATACGGGCTTATTGAGATATATTACTTGCATATATTGTATACATAACACGACATGACTGATTATGGTAATTAGTATATGATAAGCCTATATGTAAGAGTAATACTAGCTATGTACCGGTAATGGGTAATGGTATACAACCAATGGAAATCATACTAATAAGAGAAATACATAAGCTTACTATAGGTAGTAGATAATGGAAATCGTACTCTATGGGCTATGGTATGCACACAAGATTACTAAGCTTAGGTAAGTACATGGAAATCAAACCAAGCTGAGCTATATGCATTGAATGAATTAGTCCAATATGATCAGTTTACTACATGGTATAACAAGTTGTAGTTACATTACTTACTACACATCATTGAATAGAGAAAGTATGATTACTAACTGACCTTATTAATAGAGTAAACTAGTTATACTTGTTACATGATGTATTATGTATAGCTTATGGTTATACTTATGACTCTATACTAGTAGCTATTGTGCACTATATGTTAGTACTAATGGTATAGCTAAGGACAATAAATAAAATTAACTAATATGTATGCTCAACAGTATGCCTAAGGATGCATGAAAATCAAATAGAACTAAATGAGTGTATTTTTAATGAATAAATAACCTTATAGATCAACAAGTTCCTTATATGGAGCTAAATATGAATGAAAAAAATGAGTAGGGTAAACAAAATTGAAATGGCAGCGCGTATTGAAATGTCTTGATTGAAATGGAAGCTAGGTACTATAAGTAGAAATATGTAGGGTGTCATAAATATGGGTAAAACCTCCTTCAAGTAAGGAGAAACCTCCCTACACTAGAAATGGAAAGTGTTAGGATCATTGACATAAATGGGAAGGCTCCTCAAGGAAATAACATCAATCCTAAATAGAAAATTCCATCAAAGTCAACCATAAGTAAAATTAACAAGGTTTACTCAAGTAGGGTGAGTTGGTATAGGCTAAGAATAGAAAGAAGAATGGTCACAAGAAGGTGTGAGGAGGATTCCTAGAGTAGTGTGCCCTATGTCAAAGTCATGGGAAAATTGTTAGAATTAGGGGAAAATAGAAACAGATAATGCCTTTTTATTTTTCTGTTCACACAATTAACATATATGAGAAAAGAAATAAGCATATCTAAATTAAATTATGAGTATAAACAAAATTTCTAAGTGAAAAGACAAACCTCAAGCTTACTTCTTGATCTAAGAAAGATGTATCTGTCACATGTGTAGATGAAAACCTTTATAATATGCTCATAAATAGTTTTAGGTTCATGGATCAAACCTCTAGGGTTTGATCTCTATCATAAGTACTTAGGAATAGTTTTGACAAGGTATAGACCATCACAAGACAACTACAACAAGTACTCCACAAGAAGGGATAGCAAGGTATTGATCATAGCTGATAAAACAAAACAAGGTACTCCACAAGAAGGGACAAAAAGAACTCCCAAATATGAGACAAAAAAACTCTCCATATCAAACAAGCAAACCCTCCATAACAAACAATCCATATCAAACCCTCCATAACTGAAAAGAAGGCAACATTGGATAAACACTCCAACACAGGGGACAACAAGAGTAGAACCCTCACAAGGACCTCAAATCTACACGTGGTAGCTAGAAAAAGAGGCCACAACCTTCATATAGCAAAGAGACAACCCACAAAGGAGGCCACAACACCTGTAATCAGGTCTGTGGCCCTAAAAGGGAGACCTGACACCCATAAGGAGGCTCCTCAATCACTTTAGTAGGTTTGACATCTAATGAAGACACCTATTCACAAAAGGGACAGGTCTGATAGCTCTTGGGAGGCACCTCATCATCTCTTCACCAACAAACAATCAAGGAGTAGTACCCAACCAATACCAAGACCAAACAAAACTTGGACCTGAAATTGTTACACCAAATGGGGAGGCTGCACCAAAAAACTCATATTTGAAACCGTTACATCAAATGGAGAGGCTGCACCAACAAAACTCACATATAAAATTGTTACATCAAATAGAGAGGTCTCACCAACAAACAAAACTCAGATCTAAAATCGTTACATCAAATGGAGAGGCCGCACCAACAAAAAAAAAGTTAGATCTGAAAAGATAGTCCAAAAAGGAGGTTGCACCGTCATCAAGAGAGAACAATTGAGGTAGTCACAACAAATAGGAGAGTG
Organism: Picea engelmannii; assembly: GCA_009831015.1. Lineage (NCBI taxonomy): Eukaryota > Viridiplantae > Streptophyta > Pinopsida > Pinales > Pinaceae > Picea > Picea engelmannii. The sequence goes on from ML791138.1 coordinate 694,427, forward strand.
AGGAGTGAGTGAGTGTGAGTGTAATAGAATGCTAGAGGGTAGGGTATTATTTATAGTTAGAGAGAGGGGTTAGGAAAATTTAAAATTATAATTAAATATTGACATTTAATTAATATAAATATTCATTATAAAAACCCTAAACACATATAAAACCCCAATCACATAAATAAAACCTCAATAACATAAAACAAAAAGGGGGTACCTTTCAATACAAAGTCAAGGGGGGGTCCATAATGGAAAACCATGTCCACATGAGTCTCATAATGACCTATAAACTTTATCATCATTGCATAAGGGGGTCCATCAACAAAGTGGTCATGTCCATATTCATAGGCACTACTAGGTCTCATGGACCGTCACGGGAGAGAGGAAGAGGATCACACATCAACACATCTTGGTATTACACCAAGATCTACCTAGTCAAAGACCAAGTTGCCCTGGAACACATCTAGGGGCCCTAGAATACATCTAGGATTTTATCCACCAAGGTATAAGACCAAGGATCAACCCATGCATTAGGCAAGGGTTCCTTGGAAAACATCGAGGGGCCCTAGAACACATCTAGGGACTTATATCAACCACCAAGCAAAACATCCAAAGATCAATCTAAGCATTGAGCAAGGATTCCTTGGAACACATCTAGGGGCCCTAGACACATATAGGGACTTATATCAACCACCAAGGATCAATCCAAACATTGAGCAAGGATGATCCCTTAGGAACCTACCATTTGGATGACATTTTATTTCCATAAGAAAGTGAGAAGATGCCTAAAGTTCCCAATGATGGATCTAATCAACTTTGGGTTTCCTCCAAAGATATTTTGCTAAAGACTAGTTCACACTTCTCATTATCTAATTCAATAAATCTTGATACCTTTTTATACAAGAAGGATTTTAAGGAAAGTGTTTTTTAGCTTAAGATTGTTTCAGTGGAAGCTCTAATTTTTGCAACCCCATCATAACCCCAAAACTCACTCCCTTTGAACTAAGTTTTCCTCTATTTTATGATGGTTATATTGATTCTTGCACTAAATAGAGGAGATGCTATAACCATGTTATTCTAATTGAGATAGATAGCCATACTACTTAGCTTCCATATTGTACCAAAGGAGAAAAATTTTATCGTTGCTTAAAGGAGGACAATTTGGAGGCAGAGAGATAGTGAGATTGCAATGAACCGTTTGGAGGCCCAAACATCATGAGAGTGCAGTACACCGGAGTTGAAATGACCGTTTGAGGCGGAAAGATGTGAGATTGCAGTGCACCCTTTGGAGTGTCATATCAGATCAGATTATGATTAGGGTTATATTCTATATTTTTTGGGAAGGGGTGGAGATCAGAAAATGCGTTGCAAAGACAACATCATTTGCATTCATTTTCCTTTGACTGAACTGTTTAGGTATAAAATCAAAGAAAAATAGTTTTAATCAATTATGGAGAGCTCGGGATTATGATGTCCAAAATGAACAAAAGTGATCTTTACCAGGTGGTGTGTATCATGTTTGACTACATCCAAAATTCCTCCATTCTAATATGACTTCCCACACATGGGAATTTGGAGATATTTCGAAGTTGCTTGATAATGTAGTTGAATATTTTCAAAATGGTGCAACTTGTGTCATTGTGGATGAAATTCAGAACCCTAGGGAAAATAGTCCAACTCTTCTTTTCTAAGATAATGGAGGTGGAATGGATCTTGAATTCATGCAAAAATGTATGAGCTTGGGTTACTAAGTGAAAACTAATAGCACAACTATAGGACTGTATGGAAGTGGATTCAATACAAGTACAATGAGATTAGGTGCAAATGTGACTGAAAAATGACTAGCAAATTATAATTAAATTTAAAAAATGGTACCTCTTCAAAATATGTGATTTGGAGTTGGATCCAGAACTTTGTACCATGATTTCTCCAAAATTTGTATCATGATTTCACTACCTCCACACCTCCAAATGATCATATGTCCATTTCATTGAATCCATCATTGTCTTGTGACTATTTTTTTGTCTCCCATTCACTCTCTCCATCATTGAGAGTGAATGGGTGACAAATAAATAGTGATTAGACAATGATGGATTGAATGAAAGGGACATATGACCTTTTGGAGGTGTGGATGTAGTGAAATCATGGTAAAACATTTGGGAGGGTAGGAATTACTTATGATTATTATGA
>ML791138.1:706608-717212 GCA_009831015.1 Picea engelmannii
GTAGCTAGAGAGGTAGTGGGGGGGGGGGCAGAGGGCCCATGGTGATAATAGTGGAGGTCATTCAATGTAAGGTGGACTAGGTCCACTATATTATTAAATAAGGACCACTATGGTAGTTAGATATAATAAATCGGTAATTAGATATAATAAATGTAAGAGGACTTCTTAGAAGGTTCTACTTCTAGAAGATTCTTCCTCTAGAATGTTTTTAGGTGATGGTAGCACTATATAAAGGGGTTCAAGCAATGTAATGAGACATGAAGAGAAATATTGTATTTGGAGCTGAAGCTCATTAGGAGGATGCCCCCTCGAAGAGGGAAGTGAACAAGAGAGAATCCCTTCCATAATAGGATCCATTGTATGGTGTTGCCCTACCTCAAGGGTTTTGATATAATATAGTGTGGTTTCTTCTATCTTGTTTTAAGGATCTATTGTGTATTCAGTATTTGTGGTTATTATATTGGTAGATCTATTCTGGTTCTTAACAAGTGGTATCAGAGCACTTTCCACTATAGTGATAATAGTGGAAATATCTTCAATATGTGCATGTATGCATTGAAATTTGACATGGTTAGACTGGACACATGCCTTGATGGTTTGGGAGGGTTTCAAGACTCAAGGATGTATGATGTCCCCCCATAATATTTGATATCGTCCACATTTGCATCAACGTTCATCATGTTTCACCTCTCATTTTTATCATTCATCATTCCCTTCTATAGAATCCTTGTTGGAACTATCTTGAAATTTGACATGGAACTTCCAATACACCCATCACAAATTTCTTCCACCAAACCCGCATTAAGGATCTCATAACACCCATCACAATACTTAAGGATGTTTGATGTCCCTGCATAATACTTAAGGAGGGTTTGATTATTGAATTACCAAGTCGAGTTGATGTCGCAGAAGCTTCAATTCACCCACCACAAATTTCATGCACCGACCCTGCATAGTGAGCAGTGAATGGGGCCAACATTGAAATTTATTCAATATGTGCCTATATGCATTGAAATTTGGCATGGTTATAATAGACACATGCCTTGACGGTATGGGAGGGTTTCAAGACTCAAGGATGTATGATGTCCCCACATAAACTTTGAGATCGTCCACATTTGCATCAATGTTCATCATGTTGCAAATCTCATTGTCATCATTCGTCATTCCCTTCTATAGAATCGTTGTTGGAACTATCTTGAAATTTGACATGGACCTTCCAATACACCCATCACAAATTTCTTCCATTGAACCTGCACAGTGAGCAGTGAATGGGGCCAACGTTGAATTTTTTTCAATCTGTTCCCGTATGTGTTGAAATTTGACATGGTTAGACTAGATAGTTTCCTTGAAGGTATGGGAGGGTTTCGATACTTAAGGATGTTTGACGTCCCCACATAATACTTAAGTAGGGTTTCATTATTGAATTACCAAGTCGAGTTGATGTCTTAGAAGCTTCAATTCACCCACCACAAATTTTATGCACCGACCTCGCATAATGAGCAGTGAATGGGGCCAATGTTGAAATTTCTTCAATATGTTTATGTATGCATTGAAATTTGACATGGTTAGACTAGACACATGACTTTGGCACCTGAACAATCGCTGCAAATGTGGAATTATGGGAATATCCCAGAGAACCATTTTTGTTACTTGATCAGTTCAATATATATTGATACCACATACTGGACAGTATGTTTTCGATGCATATTGTCCATAATATATAATATGTTCATCTGGACATGCATCTATACTTTTATACTCCATTCCAATGTATTTCATAATGCATGTAAATCTCGATATGTGCAAGGTAAAATATTTGACAAGAATAACAAAAATTCACCTAACAATCTAAAACATAAAAAATAAATAGTTAATGTAAAGAATAGTAATTGTAAATATTGCATTTTTATTTTACACATTAATTAACACTAAAAAAATGGGGAAAAGTAAACCTTTAGGTAGATATGATGAAACATATTACATACCTTAGGATCTGTGTCATACAAGTGTTCAACAAATGATTCGTAACTTTCAAGATCAACAGAAACAATGTAGTGGAGATAATATTTTCTCTTGACCCTTTATAAAGTAGTTTATTTTCCTTTTCAATCAAAGGTTCATCATAAATACCATCACTATTGTCCCCATGATCCTCATCTGGATGACCAAATGAGTCTTGGATCATTTGTTTTGTCCCATCATCTTGAACTATGTTAGTATTGTCATCTACTTCAATGGGATCATTAACTTGATCTTCATTATATGCTTCAAGTTCTTCATCTTGTACTACAACATCGTTTTTTCTACTACTTGGTGCTTTGTGCATTAAGTTAGGGGGGGAATTTAACTTTATAATTACAAACAATCATGAAAAATTAGTGCATGTATAAACCAATATAAAATTTTGAGAATACAATAAATATTAAAACAAATAATGAATGTATATATAGCTAATTACCATGGGACGATATTCATTTGATCCCCCGTCCATGTGCCCATATTTTCTTCAATGTTTTTTAGTTGTTGCTATTAAAACTCTTTCGAGACGTCTAGTACAACAATTTTTGCAAGGGAAATAACATTTATTGTCGCACTTTTCACCCTCTTTACTTTGTTTCCCAGCTCTAATGTTTTCTGACATTCTTCCCCACAGAAATATACTGAAAAAAAAAATACATTTTTTTTGTTCACCAGGAAGACCAGATTATACCCTTTTTGAAGTGTCGTTATTATAGAAAAATTGTCGCAACATCCGTAAAATGCAACATATTTATAGATTTTATAACGTTGCAATTCCGACGATAGTTGACCAAGTCAAATTTGTCTTGGTCAAATACTAGGTGAGTGTTGGGATGCGGAAAACCTAGTTTCCATAATGTCGCAAGTGCGAAAAATATTTTACCAATGTTGCAAGAGAGACGAAAATCCAATGGCGTCGTAATAACGATGTCTTCCTACCTTCGTCGCAATAGCGACATGTGTTTGTATTACATCACAAGAGCAACATTATCGAGCAATATGGAGAATTTTTTTTTAAATTTCCTCTATTTTTAGACAGTATGGCCAATTTTATCTATAACGTCGCAAATAGAACATCGAAATTTTTCCAATATGTACTAGTGAGTAAGGAATTATGAATTTCTCTATGTACATAAAATTGTGCCTAAGGAACAAGTTGGATTTTGTTGGTGTTTTCACAATCACTACATCAATTAAAACAATGTTACCACCCCACTCAATTGGGGGATTAATAAAAATTCTTATTGATTCATATGGTCTACCATCAAAAACTCACAACTCGATCATTTTTGGAATGACAGCAGGATATCTAAATTTCCACCAAGAATACAAGGACATAATGTAAGAGGAGGATCCTAAGGAATACAAACAGTCTATTCATGTCAAATTTCAATGCAGATAGAAAATGTTTTAAAACATTTCAACGTTGGCTCCATTCACAGGTCATTGTTGCCCATCATGTACTCTAGCCCTAGTAAAATGTCTTTTAATATTTGTTTCCTTTAAAATTCGACCGAGAAAATTAAAATGAAACGAGGACAAGACGGGTCTATATATAGAGTAGGTGTGTGAGTAATATTTGAGTTTTCAAACCCTTCCATATATTCAAGGCATGTGAACATTCTATCCATGTCGAATTTCAGTGCATACATAAACATTTTGAAATAATTTCAACGTTGGCCCTATTCATGGGTTATTGTTTCCCATCATGTACTCTATCCCTAGTACAATGTCTTTTAGTTGTTTCCTTCAAAATACGATCGAGACACGTGACACCCCCGCATATAGTACTTCAAGGGAATGCAATAATGTCGATAAAGAAGTACTTGATTAATCGTAGAAGCTTCAATATCAGTGATTTCTTATCTTTTTTTTTTTTTCTCTCATCTAAGTACTCTTTTGCTCCATAAAGAATATTAGTACAAAATATCATCTATTGCCTTCTTCTCTCCATGACCAAAATCATGGGCCTAATTGGCATGATGTTGATTTTGAATGACATAGATGATGAATATAAAGAGTGGGTGTGTGAGTGATCTCTCATTCTAGAAACCCTCTCATATCGTCAATGCATACAAACAGTCTATCCATGTCAAATTTCAGTGCATACAGAAACATTTTGAAAAAAATTCAACTTTGGCCCCATTCATAGGTCATTGTTGCCCATCATGTACTCTAACCCTAGTACAATGTCCTTTAATAGTTGTTTCCTCTAAAATTTGACTGAGAAAATTAAAATGAAATGAGGACGATATCGGTCGATATATAGAGTGGGTGTGTGAGTAATATTTGAGTCTGGAAACCCTTCCATATCATCAAGGCATGCAAACAGTCTATCCATGTCAAATTTCAGTGCATACAGAAACATTTTGAAACAATTTCAACATTGGCCCCATTCATAGGTTATTGTTTTCCATCATGTACTCTAGCCCTAGTACAACGTATTTTAGTTGTTTCCTTTAAAATATGATCGAGATGCACGTCCCCGCATCTAGTACTGCAAGGGCATGCAATAAAGTCGATAAAGAAGTTCTTGATTAATCGCACAATCTTCAAGTTGTTTTACGTATTTGTTTTTTCCTCTCATCTAAGTACTATTTTGATCTATAAATAATATTAGTACGAAATCATTATTTAAATACAAAATCGCATCTATCACCTTCTTCTGGCCACAACCCAAATCATGGGCCTAATTGGCATGGTGTTGGTTTTGAACGACATGGACGATTAATATAAAGAGTGGGTGTATGAGTGATCTTTGAGTTTGGAAACCCTCCCATATTGTCAAGGCATGTGAACAGTCTATCCATGTCAAATTTTGGTGCATACAGAAACATTTTGAAAAAAATTCAACATTGGCCCCATTCACAGGTCATTATTTCCCATCATGTACTCTAGCCCTAGTACAATGTCTTTTAATAGTTGTTTCCTTTAAAATTCGACCAAGAAAATTAAAACAAAACAAGGACGATATGGGTCGATATATAGAGTGGGTATGTGAGTAATATTTTAGTCTGGAAACCCTTCCATATCATCAAGACATACAAACAATTTTTCCATGTCAAATTTATGTGCATACAGAAACATTTTGAAAGAATTTCAACGTTGGCCCCACTCACAAGTTATTGTTTCCCATCATGTACTCTATCCCTAGTACAATTTCATTTAGTTGTTTCCTTTAAAATACAATCAAGATGCATGACGTCCCTGCATCTAGTATTGCAATGGAACGCAATAACAACAATAAAGAAGTACTTGATTAATCACAAAAGATTTAATATGAATTATTTCTTGTCTTTGTTTTTTTGTCTCATCTAAGTACTCTTTTTCTCCATAAAGAATATTGGTACAAAATAATTATGGAATAAAAAATCTCATCTATTCCCTTCTTCTCTCCATGACCAAAATCATGGGCCTAATTGGCATGATGTTGGTTTTGAACAACACATACGATGAATATAAAGAGTGGGTGTGTGAGTGATATTTGAGTCTAGAAACCCTCCCATATCATCAAGGCATACAAATTTTCTATCCATGTCAAATTTCAGTGCATACAGAAACATTTTGAAAATTTCAACCTTGGCCCCATTCACAGGTCACTTTTGCCCATCATGTACTCTAGCCCTAGTACAATGTATTTTAATAGTTGTTTCCTTTACAATTCAACCGAAAAATTAAAACAAAATGAGGAAGATATGGGTCGATATATAGAGTAGGTGTGTGAGTAATATTTGAGTCTAGAAACCCTTCCATATCGTCAAGGCATGCGAACATTCTATCCATGTCAATTTTCAATGCATACCGAAACATTTTGAAAGAATTTCAATGTTGGCCCCATTCACAGGTTATTGTTTCCCATCATGTACTTTATCCCTAGTACAATTTCTTTTAGTTATTTCCTTTAAAATATGATCAATATACGTGACTTCCCCAAATATAATACTGCAAGGGAATGCAATAACGTCGATAAAGAAGTACTTGATTAATCGCACAAGCTTCAATATCAGTTATTTCATGTCTTTGTTTTTTGCTCTCATCTAAGTACTCTTTTGCTCCATAAAGAATATTAGTAAAAATCATTATTTAAATACGAAATATCATCTATTTCCTTCTTCTCGCCACGACCAAAATCATGGGCCTAATTGGCATGATCTTGGCTTTGAACGACACAGACAATGAATATAAAGAGTGGGTGTGTGAATGATCTTTGAGTCTAGAAACCCTCCCATATATTCAAGGCATACAAACAATCTATCCATGTCAAATTTCGGTGCATACAGAAATATTTTGAAAACATTTCAACATTGTCCCATTCACATGTCATTGTTGCCCATCATGTACTCTAGCCCTAGTACAATGTCTTTTAATAGTTGTTTCCTTTAAAATTCGACCGAGAAAATTAAAATGAAATGAGGCCGAGATGGTTTGATATATAGAGTATGTGTGTGAGTAATATTTTAGTCTGGAAACCATTCCATATTGTCAAGGCATGTGAATAGTCTATACATGTCAAATTTCAATGCATACAAAAACATTTTGAAAGAATTTCAATGTTGGCCCCATTCATAGGTTATTATTGCCCATCATGTACTCTATCCCTAGTACAATGTATTTTAGATGTTTCCTTTAAAATATGATCGATATGCATGATGTCCCCACATCTTGTACTGCAAGGGAATGTAATAACGTCGATAAAGAAGTACTTGATCAATTGCGGAAGCTTCAATATTAGTTATTTATTGTCTTTGTTTTTTTCTCTCATTTAAGTACTATTTTCTCCCTAAAGAATATTAGTACAAAATCATTATTTAAATATGAAATCTCATATATTTTCTTCTTCCTGCCACGACCAAAATTATGGGCCTAATTGGCATGATGTTGGTTTTGAACAACAGAGACGATGAATATAAAGAGTGGGTGTGTGAGTGATCTTTGAGTCTAGAAACCCTCCCATATTGTCAAGGCATACAAATCGTAGATCCATGTCAAATTTCAGTGCATACAGAAACATTTTGAAAAAATTTCAGCATTGGCCCCATTCATAGGTCATTGTTGCCCATCATGTACTCTAGCCTTAGTACATTGTCTTTTAATAGTTGTTTCCTTTAAAATTTGACCAAGAAAATTTAAATGAAATGAGGACGATATGGGTCAATATATAGAATGGGTGTGCGAGTAATATTTGAGTTTGGAAACCCTTCCATATCGTCAAGGAATGTGAACAATCTATCTATGTCAATTTTCAGTGCATACTGAAATATTTTGAAATAATTTCAATGTTGGCCCCATTCACAGGTTACTGTTGGTTACTATTTCCCATCATGTACTATATCCCTAATACAATGTATTTTAGTTTTTTCCTTTAAAATACGATCGAGACGCATAACATCCTCGCATCTAGTACTGTAAGGGAATGGAATAACGTCGATAACAAAGTACTTGATTAATCACACAAGATTCAATATCAGTTATTTCTTGTCTTTGTTTTTTTCTCTCATCTAAGTACTCTTTTGCTCCATCAAGAATATTAGTACAAAATCATTATTTAAATATGAAATCTCATATAATTCTTTCTTCTCTCCACGACCAAAATCATGGGCCTAATTGGCATGATGTTGGTTTTGAAAAACACGGACGATGAATATAAAGACTGGGTGTGTGAGTGATCTATGAGTCTGGAAACACTCCCATATCTCCAAAGCATACAAACAGTCTATCCATGTCAAATTTTGGTGCATACATAAACTTTTTGAAAAAAATTCAATGTTGGCCCCATTCATAGGTCATTGTTGCCCATCATGTACTCTAGCTCTAGTACAATGTATTTTAAAAGTTGTTTCCTTTAAAATTCGACCGAGAAAATTAAAACAAAATGAGGGAGAGATGGGTTGATATATAAAGTGGGTGTGTGAATAATATTTGAGTCTGGAAACCCTTCCATATCATCAAGGCATGCAATTAGTCTATTCATGTCAAATTTTAGTGCATACAAAAACATTTTGAAAGAATTTCAATGTTGGCCCCATTCATGGGTTATTGTTTCCCATCATGTAATATATCCCCGGTACAATGTATTATAGTTGTTTCCTTTAAAATACGATCAAGACACATGATGTCCCCACATCTAGTACTGCAAGGTAATGCAATAACATCAATAAAGAAGTACTTTATTAATCGTGAAAGCTTCAATATCAATTATTTCTTTCCTTTGTTTTTTTCTCTCATCTAAGTACTCTTTTTCTCCATAAAGAATATTAGTACAAAATCATTATTTAAATACTAAATATTATCTATTTCCTTCTTCTCGCCACAACCAAAATCATGGGCCTAATTGGCATGATGTTGGTTTTGAACAATATAGATGATGAATATAAAGAGTGGGTGTGTGAGTGATCTTTGAGTCTGGAAACCCTCCCATATCGTCAAGGCATACAAACAGTCTATCCATGTCAAATTTTGGTGCATACATAAATATTTGAAAACATTTCAACATTGGCCCCATTCACAGGTCACAGTTTCCCATCATGTACTCTACCACTAGTACAATGTCTTTCAATAATTGTTTCCTTTACAATTCAACCAAGAAAATTAAAATGAAATGAGGACGATATGGGTTGATATATAGAGTGGGTGTGAGAGTAATATTTGAGCCTAGAAACCCTTCCATATCGTCAAGGCATGTGAACAGTCTATTGATGTCAAATTTGAGTGCATACAGAAACACTTTGAAAGAATTTGAACGTTTTCCCCATTCAAAACATGATTCCATTTACGATACATAAACAAAATGCGTACCTCGAGGATTAATTCTATCATATGCCAACTTCCATAAGCGAGGTGTCATTCTTTGTGGTTTTAGTCCAATCTTTTGTTTCCCATTGAAAAGTTATTTTTCAGTAGTACGATACTTATGGTTCTTAGGGAGGAAGTGTATATACTGATCAAACACCTCCTTTCCTAAACTTTTTGACCAGAAATATTTCATCTTAGGACCAAAAACTGGACATGAAAATTTACCCTTTGTTTGAATACCTGCAACAATGAATTAATGTGAATTATTAATATATGAAAGGATTATTTAAAAAACGTGCATGATATATTCAATTAATTATATACTATTCAAGCATGCAATATGAAACGTTACATACCACAAAAATGTGTTAGTCCCGGGGCATCATGAATTGTCCATAAATTATTCCACGATATTGAAATCTCTTCTACCCAATTGGTTTACAGATGTCATACATAGTGATGCCCTCCCATAACTTTAGTAGCTTGTCGATAAGAGGCTCGATCTACACATTCATATCTTTAGCTTGGTACTTACCTAATTTTTTGAAATTACATGAAATTACTACCATGGTATGTATATATACGTAAATAAATAAATAAAATATATTATACAAAAAAAAGAGAAAAATGAAAAATTTACATTCGAAAAATTAATGTAAACAAATACCTGGAACAAACATTCTCAACATTATGTGTTCCCTCTTTATTGACATCCAAGGAGGAATGTTATTATTAATAAAAAAAATATTCCACACCGAGTAAACAGGCCGAAGCTCTCCAAATGGATTAACATCGTCATTGCCAATGAAAGCCTAACATTATGAGGTTCATCTGTAAATTTTGGCCATTTGCAACAATTTCCTTAAATACATAACCATCTGAAGGAAATCGAAGAACATCGTCTTCAATTATCTTTCATGTATGGTAATACATAAATTATGTTATGCTTTGGCACCTGAACAATCATTGCAAACATGGAATTATAGGAATATGCCTGAGAACCTTTCGAGGCACCATTTTTTGTACTTGATCGGTTCAATATCTATTGATACCACATACCGAGCATTTTATTTTCGACACATGTTGTCCATAATATATAATATGATCATCATGACATGCATATATATTTTGATACTCCATTCCTATGTATTTCATAATGTCATGTAAATCTCGATATGTGTGAGGTAAAATATTTGATGAGGGTAACAAAAATTCACCTAACAATCTAAAACATAAAAAATAACTAGTTAATGTAAATAATAGTAATTGTAAATATTGCATTTTATTTTACACATTAATTAACACTAAAAAAGGGGAAAAAATCAACCTTTATGTAGATGTGATGAAACATATTACATACCTTAGGATCTGTGTCATACAAGTGTTCGACAAATGATTCGTAACCTTTAAGTTCACCAGCAACAATGTAGTGGAGAGAAGATTTTCTCTTGACCCTTTATAAAGTAGTTTATTTTCCTTTTCAATCAAAGGTTCATCATAAATACCATCACTACTTTCCCCATGATCCTCATCTAGATGACCAAATAAGTCTTGGATCATTTGAATTGTCCCATCATCTTGAACTATGTTACTATTGTCATCTACTTCCATGGGATCATTAACTTGATCTTCATTATCTGCTTCACGTTCCTCATCTTGTACAACATCATTTCTACTACTACTTGGTGCTTTCTGCAGAAAGTTAAGAGGGAAATCTAACATTATAATTACAAACAATCATGAAAAATTAGTGCATGTATAAAACAATATAAAAGTTTAAGAATACAATCAAT
>ML791138.1:717325-755837 GCA_009831015.1 Picea engelmannii
ATAGAGAGAGAGAGAGAGAGAGAGAGAGAGAGAGAGAGAGAGAGAGAGAGAGAGAGAGAGAGAATTACCATGGGACAATATTCATTTGATCCCCCGTCCATGTGCCCATATTTTCTATAAAAAAATTTAGTTGTTGCTATTAAATCTCTTTCGGGACGTCTAGTACAACAATTTTTGCAAGAGAAATAACATATATCGTCACCCTTTTCAACCTCTTTAATTTTTTTCCCACCTCTAATGTGTTATGGAATTCTTCCCCACAGACATATACTGATGATTATATTATAAAATTGAGTGGTGTATAATAGAATATCTATTATATTTTTCTATTATAACATATGAAAAAAAAAAACCTGTTTTTTGTTCACCAAGAAGACCTTATACCCTTTTTGAACCGTCGTTATTATAGCAAACTTGTGGAAACATCCATAAAATGTAACATATTTATATATTTTATAACGTCGCAATTTCGACGGCAATTGACCAAGTCAATGTTGACTTTTTCAAATAGTGGGTGATCGTTGGGGGGGAGGGGGGGGTACCTAGTGTCCACATCGTCACAAGTGTGGCACATAATTGATGTCGTAACAATTCTGACTACCTTCAAAATACTTTTTTGTTGTGATGTGTTGAAAATTACAACACAAGTGCAATGTTATCAGATAGTATCGAGAAAAAGAATTAAAATTTCCTCTATTTTTTGACAATATGGACAATTTTTTCCATAATGTCGCAATTTTTCCAATATGTAGTAGTGCATGCTTTGCCATGCATTGTCATGCCTTACCATAACATGCATTTCCATGCATTCCCTTGCCTTGCCTTGCCATGCCTTTCATTGGCATTCCATGGTTTTCCTTGACATTCCTTTCCTTGCCTTTCCTTGCCATGCCTTGCCTTGCTTTGAAAAACCTTGCCTTGCATTGACATACCTTTCCTTTCCTTTCCTTGACATGCCTTACCCTACCATTCCTTTCCATGTCTTGCCTTGACATGTCTTTCCTTTCCTTGACATGCCTTGCCCTGCCATTCCTTTCCATGCCTTGCCTTGACATGTCTTTCCTTTCCTTTCCTTGACACTTCATTATATGCCTTTCCTTGACATGCCATGCCTTTCCTTGACATGCCATGCCTTTCCTTGACAATCCATGCCTTGCCTTGACATGTCTTGTCTTTCCTTGCTATGCCTTACCTTGACAATCCATGCATTTCCTTGACAAGCCATGCCTTTCCTTGACATGTCTTACCTTACCTTGACATGCCATGCTTTTCCATGTGTTTTCATGCCTTACCATGACTTGCCTTGCAATGTCTTGCCTTTCCATGAATTCCTTTGCCTTTCATTGCCATGTCTTTCCTTGACATGCCATGCCTTTACTTGGCATTCCTTGACTTTCATTGCCTTTCCATGCCATGCCTTGATATGCCTTGCCTTGCCTTGGTATACCTTGCCTTGCATTGACAATCCTTGCCTTTACACACCTTACATTGACAAAACTTGCCTTGCCTTGTCTTGACACGCCTTGCATTGACAAAACTTGCCTTGCCTTTCCTTGACATGCCTTACCTTTCCTTGACATGCCATGCCTTGCCTTGCCCTGACAGGCCATGCCTTTCCTTTCCATTGCATGGATTTCCTTGACATGCCTTTCGTTGCCTTAACATATCAAACATGCTCAATTGGAATTATTGGGTGACATGCATTCATCAATTGAGACTTGCACTAGGGACAAATGATTAAGTTTGCAATCTAGAAAACATTATTATTCAATATGGAAGCATTGAGGTTGCATTCACATACACAAACATTTATGAAGAACTAGATGTTGATGAACAATGCTTGTATTGTTCCAGAATGGTTGCATGACATCTTCTTGGGATATGGAACCCCAACACTATACAATGGACCAATGTGCTTGATACTCTGTATGTTTTCAATTCTAGGGACACTTTACTTTATGTTGGTAACTTCATAAAAGTTTGAGCAATAGGAAAGAGGCTAAGACAACCCTACACGATGTTACTACACACTGTCCTACAATATAAAACTAAAATATAAGGTAGAAAAATACTGTTCCCAAAAGAGCAAAGTTGGAAATGCAAATGCAAAGCCTAAAAAAAGGACCTAGAAATTATAATAAATTAAATAGAAACATTAAAACTAAAAAATAGTGCTACAAATTAAAATTAAATATTCAAAAGTAGCACTGGAATTTTTTCTTTTATGCAAATACATGAGGGTTGAAGATATACATTATTTTAAGATTAAAATGAGATGGCAATTTTGGATTTTGTCATGAGGGTTGAAAATACAAGTTTTTAATCTTGAGTATGAGTTGTAAATGCATGTCAAGCAAGCCTAAAAGAGGGTCAAAAAATTGAATTTCAAACAAGCTCATTCTCTTTAATAATTTATCCCATAAGGCGTCCAACAAACAAAGCTTGAAGAGTTTGCTTCTTGACTCCCAAAGGAGGGAAAAAACCAGCAATGCAAAAAAATGAAAGAGCATAAAAAACTAGTGATGTGAAAATCCATAGAAGCTATGATCAAGATATGCAATAAGTTATGCTCAATTAATCTATCAAGTAGAGAATGGAATGCTTGAAAAAAAATGAGGTTGCAGAAGAGAGTTTGACCTGACAAAAGGGTTTTGAAAATTGACCCCCTGTGTCGGATTTGCATTGTGCCTCACTAAGTAAAACTCTAGCTCCGAAGATCCTCTAGAAAACACTTTTCTAGGTGATGGAATCATAGGAGAGGGGTCCCCATCGGTGGAATCTGGTGCCAATATTCCAACGGAACTAACAGTTCGTCGATCCAAGGCATGATTTGCATGTTATGGTGAGTTGTAACTCGCCTCCTGAAGTCGTTCAGGGAGACAATGATAATTTGGTCAAATGGCACAAAATCATAACCCAATGATGTGATTGAGTTCCTTAAGCTCTAGAAGGTCTCTATGGATAATTCCCACATTACCACGATGCCCACAATCAATCGACATAGGGGTTGTGAAATTTGACCCCCTATGTCGGATTTGCATTGTGCCTCACTAAGCTAAACCCTAGTTCTGGAGATCATCTAACAAACACTTTTCTGGGAAACAAAATATGGAATCTGGTTCCAAGAGCTCATCATAAATGGGGTTTCATTGATTGGAGGCATGGTTTGGGTGCAATGGAAAGTTACAATTCACCTCCTGAAGCCATTCAGAGACACAATGACAATTTGGTCTGGTGGCACAAAATCACAATCAAGTGACATAACTGAGTTTCATAAGCTCCATAAGTTCTGTATGGCCAACACCCATACAATCACGGTGCCCACAATCACCCGATATAGGGGTTGTGAAATTCGACCCCCTGTGTCATATTTGCAATGTTCCTCACTAAGAAAAACCCTAGTTCTGGAGATACTCTAAAAAACACTTTTCCATGCAACAAATCACAGGAGAGACGTCCCCCTAGCTAGAATTTGATGCTAGGAGCCCAACAAAACTGAAGGTTTTTCTATCGAAGGAACTTTTTTTGTGTTATGGCGAGTTGCAACTCACCTCCTAAAGCCATTCAGGGAGACAATAACAATTTCGTCTAGGGGCACAAAATCACAACTAGGCGATGTAACTGAGTTTCGTAAGCTTCTAAAGGTTTGTATGGTCAACACCCATGTGACCATAGTGCCCACAATCACCAACACATGGGTTGTGAAAGTTGACCCCCTGTGCCAGATTTCCATCGTGACTGAAAGAATCTCAAGCAACAAGCAACCCTTGATCATTTAGTTCTATACAGTTGTTGTTATGCATGCCAATTTGAAATGCACAATATCCCAATGGCTTATGTGCATGCCAAACTGGCATGCACATAATCCATAGGGTTGATGTGCATGCCAAATATATTTCATGTTCCACACATAGCTAGTGAAACTACAAAGAAAAACATGGATGACAAGGTGATCAAGCCTATATATTTCAAAGAAGGGCATTTGGCACTCCTCTATGACTCAAGATTCAAGGATTTCAAGGGAAATTTAAGAACTAAATAACAGGGCCCTTAGAATATTGAAACATTTTATGATAATGGTAAGTGGATATCATAACAATAGATGAAGAAATCATCCCCCTTCTAGTCAATGGTTTTAGTCTCAATATCTAAAAAAACCTCTATCCAAAAAATAATTCACAACCACAATCAGAACACAACAACTGGTTGTGGTTGAGAGCAACAATACTCTCAAATCGTCCTAAGGAAAATGAGATCTTAGGAAAAAATAATAAAATACCCAATTGAAAACCTCATTGAAGCACTTGGGACATGCATTTGGATAAAAACCTCCATGGAGGCATCTGTAGGTATGAAATAAATCATCCCCCATTATGAAAACCCCGATAGGCTTGATGGGGCAGAGAATTGATGAAAAATAGAGATGACATCAATGCTTTGAGAAAAAATGAAAAAATAAAAACTCTAACAATGTTTCATCAAGTTTTTTTAGGTTTACAAGAATATTACAAACTAGCTTCATCATTCCAAGTGCCTGCAACAATAATAAGTTAGTACATCTACCTCTAGAAGCACCAAAAGAGGATCACATGTAGGAACAAATAGGCCATGCTTCGCAATAAAAATCACAATTTTGGAATTAGAGTATTGTAGATAGTAATAAAGCAAAGTATGTTACAATGGGAAATAACATTTTAGGATATTTACAAACATCTACCAAGCTACAAGTTTTCATGCAGAAAAATGGCCTAAAACATCTTAGTATCAACAATCAACATGTCAAATATTCAACAAAAGGAGCCTACAGTATCTCAAGATCAACACTCAACACACAAAAGGTTTACCCTCAATAAGAAAAACACATGTATTTTTCTACCTCAAACTTTTTCTTAGTAATACAAACTTCAACCAGATAAGGATCAAATTGCAACTCTTAGTTTGTACAAGTATTCACACTACATAACTATCAAGAAGCTCAACCTCACTATCTCTGTGTTAACAACGCCCTCTAAAATACAACTTGAATAAGTATTCATGGAAAATGATGTCACTAACAAACATTTTTGCAACCTAGAACAATCTTCATTCACCAGCACTACTCGGCCTAAAATCAATAAATACATCTACAACAAGAAAATCAACACCAATTACATGCAAAACAACCAAAATAGAAATTTTGTCTACATGCGTTTGTCAAAAAGTTGATACTAGTACATGTAGACAAAATTTATCATTAAGAAACTTCCAAGAAAAATTTTCAATGCTAAGGATACATACCCAACAAACATTGCAACAAACAAGTATTCTATAATAATTTTGGGTTATTCCACACAAAGTACATCGATTATGCATATTTTGTACAAGAAAATTATATTTCAAATAAACACCTATGAAAGAGATAAGCAACCAATCCCACCAGTCTCTAAAGACTGAGAACACACCTCATATAGCTACCAAAAGAGGAGACACCAAGAAACATGCAACAAAGTCATGTTCAAAAGAATGCAACCTAGAAGTATTGGTACAAGAAATGTAGATTTCACAAATTATTGAGATCATTTTCAAGATTAACACAAACTAAAGGAGATTACAAACAGAGATTAAAAAACTTGAAAGACTATGGAGCATAGAAAAAGTGATAGGAAATCATTATCATACATCCATTCATGCCTTTCACATCACTTTCCATCATATCACCCATGAACCTTGTCATTTTTGCAAACTTTAGAATCCATCGAATAGTCACATTACATACATTATACCCTCCATTTTTCTAAACCCCCCACTCCATTTCATTTCAATAACCATTACATGCCATCTACATTATTCTGTACCATCACAACACATTCCTATGCACTAAGAAAAATAAAAACTCAAGATTGTGCATGTAGCTATGGGAAGCTATAGAAACATATTAATACACTACTATAGGAAGTTACATGAGACCCACAATGGAAATTGTAACATGAAAACATGATACAAGAAGATGCATGAGACCTCCAAACACCTCAAAGTTTTGAATTTTTATAATTTCAAGGGTACAAGAGGAATTGCAAGGTTATTTTACACCTTTCTAGCCATTTTTCCAGTCACATATTAACTCTGTCAATGCATTTAGACTCCAACAATATCCCCAATTTGGCGTGCACAACAGCCCTATGGTTGTTGTGCATGCCAAATTGGTATGCACAACAGCCCTATGGCTTCTATGCATGCCAATTTGGCATGCACAAAATCCATATTTGGCATGCATAGCAGCCCTATGGCTACAGTGCTTTCCACATGTTGCATATGACTATAGTGTTTTCCATTTAAATAAGGAAAGATATAATTGGGTCCTTTCACTAGGTAAGATTGTGTAGTTAGCAAGGGTCATTTTCCTATGTCAAAACTTCGGTGCTACAAGAAGGACACCACCCTTTTATGGCCAATAACTTACATGATTTGTGTGGATATGATGCTCACAAGAACATGTAGCTCTTATAAGTCCATAACCAAAATTTGAGGATAGTGAGGTTCACTTTGGGAGAAATATACCATTTCAAACTAGCATTGATCCCCATTTTGAAAATGACATACAATTTGAAACCCAACCTACATTCAAGATTTAGGATTGGTTCACCATTCCTTCTAAATAATTTCAAGTCTTTTAAAGGTTAAACCACAACTACATTGGTCAAATTGATGCATTTCCCATTGTACATGAATTACCTAGATGAAGATGAGCTCAAATAATTCCCACTCAATGACCATATATCGAAGAAGAAAGTGATACTTTCATAGGTGACCTCATTGATTTGATTTCCCAAGCTATTGAAGCTATTTCAAAACCATTGGAACACAATTCCATCTACTACCCCTACAGATGAATCAAAAATTTCATCTGATTGGGAATCATCTTTCACATCAAGTTCTACGTGCATCTCCCCAAGAGGCAATATGGCTAAAAATCACATTTCTTGTCCAGATTTGGATACATTAAATATATTGAATATAATACTTAATGTTCCAAAAAAGTAGAAATATTGTTGGCAAAGTTTGACCCATATAAAGTCTACTTACCGGAAGACTATATTAATAAATTATTGAAGGCCATCAAATTGCTTAATGTCAAACATGAAGATGTGGTATGTCACCTATTTTCTTTCAACCTCGATGGTGAGGTAGTTACATGGTATCTCAATTTCACTATTGGGTCTATTTCTAATTAGGTGGATTTTCAAACCACTTTTATAACAAAATTGAATGCTGAGAAAACTCCAACAAGTCTATTTATGCAGTTATCAAGAATCAAAATAGAGTCACATGAAAAAATATGATATTTCAACCATAGATGAACCACCTTTCTTAACGAAATAGTATAAACCTCAAAACTCACTAAAAATGTATCACTCGAATTTTACTCCACAACATTTCCAAGTTCATTGCCATGTTTGTTAAGAAAGTGGGAAAAGATACAGTGGTTGGTGCTTCTGAAGAATCCCACAAAGTAGATAAGGAGATTTTAATTTTGAAAGGAATTTAGATTTGGGAGAGAGAAAGAATGCATTGATTGCAACATAAAAGAAAATTCTATCAGTGACAAAGTCTAGTACTAAATCTAAAGTGAAGGATTAAATCATGGATATAAAGATTTTGTGGCAAGTGATTCAAAAAATGTTGAATGACATAGCGGTCCTGTAGAAGAAAGTGGAGTAGGATCCTCTGGACAAAGAACTTCCAGGCTGGTGTGCATGCCAAATTGGCATGCACAAAATCCCTATGACATGCCAAGGCTATTGTGCATGCCAAGGGTTAGTGTGCATGCCAATTCGGCATGCACACCAGAAGACCCTTGGAATTGAATAGCAATTACAAGATGATGTAGAATTTCTAGAGGCACATGGCACTAAGGGATTTCACTTTGGAACACTTGGAAAATTTGAGGAACAGAACCCTAGAATGGGAACACCCTACCATGTTAGAGATCTAGAGCATGATTTATGACAATTTAAGGGGTCAAACACAACCAAAAGTAAGAACACCCTACATTTTAGGAGCTTCAAATCATGGCATGTGGGAAGAAAAATTCAAGAGAACTAAAATTCCCTACCTTGGAGGAAGAATCAAGGCATGGAGGGTGGAAAAAAAAGAAGCTAGAAGAGGAATACCCTAGCTTGGGTGAGGTCATGTGCCAATGGAAGCACTTGTTCAATCAAAGGAGGTCAGTTGAGGAGGAGCTTTCCACTACAGTGAAACATTAGCTACTTGATCATATGTATACCCCCTTTTAGGAGGGATGTTTTGTGAAAGAACCCATTTAATGCATACTAAAGTGACTTTTATGTGGAATTACACATTATTCGTATTGTATTCCACATATTTGGAGGAATGTTCTAACCTTGAAACATTGGGAAAGGACACTTGGTTCAAGGCATGTTCTGCATATTTGGAGGAGAGTTCTTTGCACGAGGAAGCAACATGTGGCATGGTTGACATGGTTCAAGCCATTTAACAAATAATTAATGCATACTCGAAATAATTTGAAAGGTAACAAGTGGCAGGTATATCTATGCAAAGGTAAAGGAGGTCCCAAGTCAATATTTTGACATATAAGCTAAACAAAGACCAAATGGATGTAATGTTCCACTTAATTGTTTTTTGTTTCAATTTAGTTTGCAGAGAGGTCTTCCATCACAAATGGTTATTGTGGTATTAATATAGATTTTTTATATGAGTTAGTTATGCACATTGAGCAGTCCCTTAAAATATATTTGTTCTCATTCAAATATAATGCAAGAAAAATAAATATCTAGGAAGAGACCGCAATTTTATTGCATAAAATCGAGTAACAAAAGTTATATCAGTCACTACATATATAAGAAAAGTAAGGCAAGGAATATGTGTCTGACTGTGTTAACACAAAACTAGTTTAAGCAATACTACATACAATAAATGAATGGGAGAAAACAAGCATAAGAAAGTTTACTAGTTGTAAGGATATCTCTTGGAAGAGGTTTCCTTAGCCTCTAACCCTGCTCTTGTTAGTATCTATGTGACAATAACAAGAGCATAAACATCTTATCTTTGGGCAGACTCTTTAGTTCCTACAAAATTTTCAAGACTGGGGAAATGATTCATATGCTTACTGGAACCAATCAATCAAAGATATGCATGTAATTTCAATGCCTTGGGTAAGCTTTTATAACCATGTATAAGAGATCGTATTTAGGCCAAGGGTTGATCCTGGTTATCGAAAAAGTATCTCTGTCGTAGGCACTGAAGCTCAATCGCTACTAGCTTGTTTAGCATGTACAAAAATAAACAAAAAAAAATGGATTATACTCAACCTGTGGAGACTGTTACCCATTGATTTGAAAAAGGGTATCCCAGTGAACTCCTTCACTATTGTCACCTTGGTTTTCACCTCAAGGATGGAACTTGAGACATTTCCAACTAATTCTCCACTTTATTATTAAACCACAACCTCATGTCCCTCACGCAAGCATAACGTGTTGATCATTTTCTTTTGAAATACTACAACTAAAGGAGGGGCCACATCCAAGCTAACATAACTCTTTGAGCATTTTCTTTTGAAATACTACAACCAAAGGAATGGCCAGATCCAAGATAAAGGTCATATTTAGAAGTAAGCTTTCATCTCTGGACAGAGAAAACAAAGAAAATTCCATAAGCTTATTCTACCAAGTCATAACAAGAGGATAGGAACCTAGAACCCATTTCTAGTCCACTTATCCATGTTGCCTCCCTTTCATGAGAGGCACACACCAATTCTTAAGTAGACTCTACATAATCATATATAAAGGTTTAAACTCCAGAATCAATGTTACTATTTTAAAAGTTTAAAAATTCGCCTAGGTTTTGCAAAGACTTTAAATTAACAAAGATACAAGAAAAATACTCTTATTCTCAGGATGTCAACTTCCAAGGAAAGCATGGATCTCTTGCTTTATCTCGGATATAACAAACTCATTTAGGTCTTGTCGCCTTCATTGACCGCTCTGATCAATTTTTCACAACTCAAGGAGAGATGAAAAAGAAATCATCTATGGCATATGAAGCATTTTACATGTATGAAGCAAAATATTTAGAATAATTATTCAACAATAATAATGTGACATTGAGATTGAAATTAACCTTCAGAGTTTAAAAACAACTTGAAAACAATTCAAATTTTGACAACAATAGGTATAGTCAATTCAAATAGTGAATACATATTGAGCACACTCATTGACCTTTCCAAGATTTTGGTTGTCCATAATTGTCAAAATCAACTACTTGTTCTCATCCAGGTACTGCAGCAATGAAAAGGTTTGACATTATTTTCTAGCAGTTAGAGACAATTCTAAAGAAGGGAGTTAAACACAGAAAAATATACCATCAAAACTAGGTAAAATTGATTGTTTTAATAAGAACATAAATTTAGTCATGCTTGAATTCCTACAATAAGCATTTTAAAATCCATTTGAACCTAAAAGTTCACACAGAAATAATGCAAATAAGAACAACAGAACATAGGCTCAATAAAACACGAGGATAGCTAATTGATGGCCAATGTTAGATAATGATGAATTAAAAATGAATTAAAGGCTTTAGCAAGCATTGGACATTGAGGCCCAAAGGAGAAATAAATCACTGCATAACATGTGGCAGGTGTAGGGATTATTGACATCAAAAATAAATTGTTGGAACTAATAAATCATGACATAGAGATGGAAGGAGATTTTAATGACAATAAGAACTACCACCTAGATACAAGATTTGATAATGATGAGACATGGCCACCTAATAATTCAATTCAAATCATACAAATTAATTCTAGGCATTCAACAATCTAGTATAGCCAGAGCTTAATCTTCTATCAATCAGTGGCATT
Organism: Picea engelmannii; assembly: GCA_009831015.1. Lineage (NCBI taxonomy): Eukaryota > Viridiplantae > Streptophyta > Pinopsida > Pinales > Pinaceae > Picea > Picea engelmannii. The sequence goes on from ML791138.1 coordinate 728,202, forward strand.
GCTACTTGATGGTTTCTCAAAATGATTTAAAAGGGAGGAGGATTAGCACTGTTTAGAATCTGGTGCAATTGGTGGACCATAATCAGAAGTGTAGTTGTCAATCATTCACATTATCCACTGGTAGTTCAAACAAACTTACAATGATTTTTATTTTTATTTTATAGCCCTTTTTTATTATATTCAAAATTATCCTAGGCCAAATATGATTCCAAATTTTTTATGGGTGCTTGTTGAATTCTGATTGTGTTAATCTAGGTTGCATTTTGTTGGATGGAAATCCTTTGTTAAATGAATTTGTTTGATGTGAAAGAGTAAGAATTCTTTGTTGGGGTTCTTCGGTCTGTCCCAACCAAACCCTTCTATGGTTCATGTAAGATAGTGGAAGAAGTAGCATTTCTAGCATGTGCAATGAAGTTTTGGAAACACATCAAGGAGAAATGTGGTCAAGTTGGGAGAATAAATTTGTGAAACACAACATGTCTGCAAGTCTTTCTCAAAAAACATCTACTAAGAAATCTCCATGAAGCAATGCATAATATAGTTGAATATATGAATCCCAATTTCTCCTTAGAGTATAGGAAGCAAAATATAACCTACCATGGTACCGTAAAAAATATAAACCAGATAAATGGTTGCCCAAAATTTATTGCCTGCTTTGGATTTCCTAGTGGTGGTTGTAACCTTGATTTACTCATACTATCAATCTAAATTACACCTATTCTTGCCTCAAAAAGAGAAGCCACTTGGATCCAAAAGAAATCTAGTGCATAGGAATACACCCATGCGTTGCATTGGCTTTGGATGGATGGGACTCTCAGTTTTATGGTGAGAGAGAAATTCAGGGTCAAACGATTGATTGATTGATTGGAGAGAAAAGATTCAATCAAAACCCAGTTGGTGGATCCTCGCCTAGACATTGGTTTATGAAGGTTGGTCATTGTATTGTTTCATCTTTGGACGAAACATTACCTTCTTCATAATGAAGCTTGTTGATGAAGGTGAGGTATAGGGAGAGATTTTTTATTAAGGAAAATACTTAAAGGTATGTTTCCCTGATGCCCATAGGCCCATGAAGGATTTAGGGTTCTTTCAAGAAGTTATTGTAAAAACCCAATGTTTTTCAAGGCATTAAGGTCTTTGGAAGTTCCATTTTCTGTGAAGAAAAATTCCTAAGATCTGTTACCACTCAATTTTTCCTCTCTGGATGTGCAAGGTATTCACTAAAGACAAATCGAAGGAAACTCATAAGACAAACCACTATCACCTCAATTTTCCTTCCTACTCTTCAAGGTGATATAAGACCACCATTAGGGAGGATTCCCTACAAAATATTTAAGTTCTTCAAATCACATATGCCCAATAACAACTATATGCTTAACCCTCTACTTTGAATGAATGCATATTAGGACAACACCATGTTCCAATGAGATGGAAATGATTTCACATCAATTTCCTCATATGAACCATACGAGGAATCCTTGTTAGATATATAGTTTCCTGATAAAAATAGTCATATACAAGAGCTCTCTTGATATTACAATTTATCATGAATGAAGAGGGCCCCCTTCACCATGTGATATAAAAATTTCCAAACATGAGAACATAGTTTTAGATACACAAAGGGAGCTAATTGTTGACATATAACATTGTAAGAGTATTGCTCCAGCAATGAGGCAAGCACTTGGGTGATTGAAGGTTTTTATATAGCTCAAAAGGTGGTTATGTATGATCCTGGTCAAATGATGTACATGTGCCCTTATCTGTTATATGAAGACCTGCAAGAGGAATAACAAAATCCACAAATTTTCCAACATATGGAAATCTCCTCTCTAATAGTTCTTTCATAGTTTTGTTTGAAGGATGTTTTTTAAATAGTGAATTTCAGTTGTTAAATACTCTTTAATTCCAATACAACCAGATGTAAAGCAATTGCTAGTGCATTTCTCATAAAAATGCAAATACCAATTTTAATTAATGGAAACAAAGTTATCTCAATCATAAAAATGCACCCCTTAAGTGTAATACAATTTATGGTGGGTAAACTTAGCCTCTCCACAAAATATATGCACCCAACACACCCTAAATTTTCCTCAACTACAGAGAAATGTCCTTCAATGAGAGTATGCTACCCACCACAAAATATTTGACCTCCTTTCAACGCAAACTTAGTTAGAATTCATAAAACTCTTCTGCCACAAAGACAAACTCAATTGCAAGACAATAAACTCAACTTCTATGAAGATCAATGAAGAAATCTGGATGGGGACATTACATATTTCCTAAAAATGTGTGAATGCACACTGTTAATGGTTTGATTTCCGTTGTGTGTGGGGTATTTTAATTTTTTTTTTGTTTGAATAGTCAACGCTAAATTGGGTACCATTAGCACCGAATTTAGCGCTGACTATTGATAGAAAATGTAATCAATCTGGGGCGCTAAATGAGGCACAAATTGCACCTCGTTTAGTGTAAATTGTGGAAGATTGTGCAAAAAGGAATAAACAGTGTGCTTGGGAGGTAACTCACCCACTCCGACAAGAAGAAGATCCACTAGATGAGTGAGTAAATGATTGAAATTCGCCAGAGGACAGTTATCAATGTTATCTACATTTGGAGGATCAAATTTTCCTTGAGGAGGAGGAGGAGGAGGAAACTCATCTCTTCTTAGGGGGGTGTCATCAATACCCCACAAAAAATCCTTTCCTTGTTATTTTTTCCAACTAGAGGGTTCACATTATCTTGATCCCCTCCTATGGGGATATTCAAAGCATTTGGTGCTTATACTAGTTCACTTTATGAGGAATCAAGAACTTCAAGTCTATGCCTTGTTGGAGGTAACCCGACATGAATCAAGGAGGAATACCTTGGTTCCTCCTAGAATGATAAGGAGACTGATAAACCACTTTTAAATGGTCTAAACTAAGTTGAAGATTGTAAATATTTGAAAATCAAAATGACACATTTGGATTTCTAAGTGTGATACCAATCAACAAACCACTGCAGAAAAAATTTGAAAAGACAATGAGCGAACACATTCCTTCAAATGATAGTGGAAAGTGGTTAAATCCCAAGATACAATTAGTAAGGATCTAAAAAAGGTCAGTCTAAATTTCAACCTGGGTCGATGGTGTGGGCTTTAATAAAACTAGTGAATATATGGAAGATAGTTATAGTAACCCCACAAAGTTATCATCCAAGGTGAAATCCCATTTCAAAATAATTAGGGAACCTCTAGGAAGGGCTCTAATAGTGTTTCTCTATCTATAATAGGTATCACAAGTAGTACTTCTCACTTGTATCCACTCAAAAAAAACCTAGAAGATGTTTCTAAGGTTACCTATTCATAATTATAATCAGGTAGAATAGTTGTGGATTAGGCTTTCGTATTGGGTAGGGATACATGAAACTTCATCCTATGGGAAAAACTTTGGGTAGGACTAAGGGAATGGTGGTTGTCTTGGATATTTGATCAACATGAGTTTGGGTGTGAGAAATGTTTTTTTTGACATAGAGCCCGACTATCCCACTCTTAACCAACTCGATTCATGTAGATATCCTTTAGAGATACCAATAATTTAGAGTTGTTTATGTAAAATTCCTACTAAATTTCCTTTAAATTTTTCTTCTTGTACTGTTGTTTTTTTCTCAATAAATTATTGACTAGTGTAAGGTAGTTACATAAACAATAAATGTGCCCATATGGAAACTAGGGTAGCACTCCATTTGTTTAATGACCCAACAACCTAGAAATTCCAAAACAATGCCCAAGATAGCAAGGTTAGTGAGGGTGTGTCCTCCAATGCAATAATCAACTCATCAAATGATGGATCTCATGGACATGTGTGCAATAGTGGCCCCTTGGTTTTCATAACAACCCCCTTAAAGAGATGGGTGTCCTCGAAATGTGTGTCATTAGTACCAATGCATGTGCAAGAAACCATCTCTTTTCAAACCAAGGGACAAAAGTGGGACAACCTAGGAAAATACTTATAAAGGGTGAAACATCCCACTAAACCAATCTAGACAAAACCCCAGAACCATGTGCTAGAGCATGAAAAATTGTGCTAATACCATCAATCACCTAAAAACCATGGGGCACTCTAGAACTATGTCTGGGGTAGTTAAGCCTCCTCAATAAATGTTCCAAGATGTAATGACCAAGGGAGAATTCCATGATATGATTCATCCAACCTCCTTGAAAGCTCAACCACATGCTAAAAATTGGGCCCCAAAGCTAAGGCACTCCTCATGAATATATCTCAACCATCGAATGAAAAACACACTTTCCAAGGCATGCACCTTAGGCATATGTGACCTAGAGTGAGGGCACAATATCTCAAGGAGTATCAATCAATGAGGAATAAAACTTAGGGAAAACCCTTAGTTGATGGGTATCCCTCTCCATAAATGTGTTAAGGGTAAAAAAATAGTGAACCATATATGTAAGACCCTTATCAAGCCCATTTCTCTATCAATATCCACACGTAATATGTAAGCCTCTAAATATGCAATGATTCCCTGGGAGATAATGTTAAATGAAACAATAAGTATCAAATCCACAACCGATAACCATCAAGACACACATCCTCCAAACACAACCTTCTTGGGAAGGGTCTTCAAACTAGTACAATGCCTCATACAATATGAGGGGTAACATGTAGAATAGGTCAGCCATATGTAAGCCAATTGATTTAGGAGACCGTTATTGGAAGATGAGGCTGCAAGAGGGCATATTAAGAGTTGTTAGCAAAAATGCAGAAGACAAAATTTCATTCTTTCAAGCAATTAAAAACAAGACTTTGTGAAAAGAGGGATAAGTTAGCTCGTGTGGTAGATGAAAGCACTATATATGTATTTTCAAACGAAGCATTGTTACACCATGGATGGTCTTCATGCATTTGTCAATGGAAGACATCATTAATCCACGTATCTCACAATGATTTGAATAAGCATGAATCTCACAATGATTTGAATAAGAAACTTTGTTAACTTCATTATTTTTATACTGTTTTCATTTTAATGTTGGGAATCAATTTTTTATTATGTTTTATTAAGAACTAAACACAAAATAATTAAACAAAATGAAATATTTTAATCACCTAGAATTAGGTGAAAACTTAATAAATTAAAGTTCAATTTTAGTTTACTATTTCCTTTCAAAACATAAACATTCAATCTCAATGATTTCACTAAGTCTTAAAACCCACCCATATCGTCAATTCATTTGCCTAGTCTAACCATGTAAAATTTCATCGCATACAATCACATTTTGAAGAAATTTCAACGTTGGCCCCATTCACTGCTCACTGTGTCGGGTCGATTGATGACATTGCAAATGAGCATGTTGGAAGAAATTCCATGGAATTTCAAGAGAGTTCCAACCAAGATTCTATAGATGGGAATGACGAATGATGAAAATGATCAGACTGCATAATGAAGGTTCATGCAAATGTGGAGGATGTTGAAGATTATGTGGGGATGTCATGCATCCTTGACTCTTGAAACCCTTGCATAACATCAAGGCATGTGTCTTGTTTAACCATGTCAAATTTCAACCTAACCCCTAACCCCTAATTCATTGGCCCTTAAATCCTTAATCCCTCAACCTTAGTTAATCACTAATCCCTTAACACAAAAGTCTTAAATCCATTAACCCACAATCCATCGACACTTAAACACTTAAACCCTAATTCCTAATCCCTTAATCCATAAACCCTTATGCCGTAAGAACTTAAACATTAATCCCCTAGACCATAATACCTAAGCCATTAACCATTAAACTACGTAACACATAAGTGCCAAATCCCTTATCTCTTGACCCTTAATCCCTTAAACCATAACCCCTAATTCTTTAACCCTTAATCCATGTACCCAAAATCCCTAAATCACATAATCCTCAAAACCCCTATCCACCACTTAACCCCCAACACCTCAACTAATTAACTATTTAGGCACATCTGACGCTAAACCCCATTCACTGCTCATCGTGTGACATTGGTGGATGAAATTGGTGATGGGCATGTTGGAAGTCGTTCCATGATAGAGTTTCAACAAGAATTTCATAGATGTGAATGACAGATGATGAGAATGAGACTACATGATGAACGTTGATGCAAACGTGGACAATCTCAAATATTATGTGGGGACATTAGGTATCCTTGAGTCTTGAAACCCTCGCATACCATCAAGGCATGTGTCTAAATTGGAAGAGGTTCCATGAAATTTCAAGAGAGTTACGACAAATCCCTAACTCCCCTAACCTATGATCCATTGACCCTTAAATCCTTAAGCCCTAATCACTAATTAACCCTTAAGCCCTCAACCTTAGTTAATCACTAATCCTTTAACACAAAATCCCTAAATCCCCTAACCCCTAAGTCATCAACCCTTAAAAACTTAACATTAATCCCTAATGCCTTAATCCATAAACCCATATGCCCTAAGCACTTAAACATTAATCCCCTAGCCCATAATCCCTAATCCATTAACCATTAAACTACCTAACACATAAGTGCCAAATCTCTTAGCTCTTGACCCTTAATCCCTTAAACCCTAACCCCTAATCCATTAACCCTTAATCGGTGTACCCCAAAACCCCTATCCACTTAACCCCCAACACCTCAACTAATTAACTATTTAGACTAATCTAACTACATTTGATGCTACTACTGGTGAAATTTTTGGTGCTAACTAGGGCGCTAAATCAAATGCTAAAAGGGGCGCTATTTCTGGCACTAAAGGGGCTCTGTTTCTGGCTCTAAAGGGGGCGTTATTTCCAACGCTAAATGGGGTGCAATTTTCGACGCTAAATGGAGCGCAATTTCCGGTGCTATTAGCGCCTAAATTTTGTGGTCGACACAAAAAAAACCATAAATAGCTCCATCCTGATAAATAGCGTCAGATTTTTCAAAAAATGAAGAAAAATACAATAAAACCAACTTTGAAAGAAAAAATGGAAGCAAATCACATAGATTTGTTGTAGTGAAAAAAACAAAGAAATAAAACTTTTATCTGAGTTCCTTAATGCATTGCGTTGGATATACCCAACACCAACAACACTAATAAAATAACGTACAAGATTTACAAACCATATAAAAACGTTGTGTCCAAAAAAGCTCCAAACCCAAAATATAAAACTTTGGCTATAACATATAGAAACACATTCCTTCAAGAGGAAGTCATGTTCCTAAGCAGCGAAAGGGTAGAATACAAAAGACCATGTTATAATTTGTAATATGGGTTGAACTTTAAACTGCACTAGGTGATGAAATTTAAAATTAAACTCAATAATTATAAATGATTGTTAAAAATCCAAATATTATAAATTTTTATATGATAAATACACACTACTGTGTGAATAATCCAAAGACTATAAAGGTTTATATGAGAAATAAACACTACTTGATTCAAGGGCTTTGATCTCAAACTACATTAGGTGATAAACATCACAAGTGAAGTCAATAACTATAGATGATCATGAAAAATCTAAACATTACAAAGGTTTAGATTATATCTTAATTCTAATAAATCCAAACGTTACAAAGGTAGGTTTAGTGGTTGATAAAACATTTTTATTTTTTATTTTTTATTTTTTATAGTTAATTTAAATTTCATGATGCCTTTGTTTATGACAACAACAACTTGGAGGAAGTGATTTTATTGAGAAAATGATTATTCGCCACAAGCTCAACTGGAATTATAGCATTGAGAAAAGTATTATTGGGGGATGGAAAGTTTATTATGGGCTTGAAAAAAATTGTAAATCAGCCGATCTTTGGAGTTGGGATAAGAAGAAACTCCTCTTTGAGACTCTTGTTACACATGTTATTCTTTATGGATGTGAAGTCTAGGGTTGTAGTATCTCTCGTGAATCCTGGAGAAAGATAGAGCAAATAAAAAGAATTTTATAACCTATAATCTCAAAATTAAAGAAAATACGCCCTATCCCATCCTCCTCTTAGAAACAAGCCTCTCCCCCATTGAGAGCACAACTATGACTAGATACCTAATGTATAATAACAAGTTAAACAACATGGAAGACAAGAGGCTTCCTAAAATTGCCTCAAAATCGAATCGTAACAACCATCGACTCAAGCAAGGATGGGATAAAGATGCCCGGTCTTGGCTAAACTATTGGGGAATCATGGAAGACACCATTTTGCAGAATAAAGATACTATTAAAAATATCATCAAATCAAAATTTAAGGAGAAAATGTGGTGTGATAAAGAGTTAGAGGAAAAAAGAAAATTAAGGTATTATAAGGATGTAATCAACCCTAATCTAGAAGATCAAAATTATCTATTCATTTTGACAAGTGTAAAGAAAAAAATAATCATTGCAAAGATAAGAACAAATTCTCACGAGATCCATAGTGAAATTGGGTGTTGGTCAATTCCTAAAACACCATGGGATGAAAGAGTGTGACACTAAGAAGGTTGAAGATGAAATCGCTTTCTCTTATATTGTCTAGCCTATACCTAGATTAGATCTCATTTTCAAAATATTTGTCACACTACCAACCTTCCTAACCTCTTAACTCAACAAAACTATGGTGATATTGGAAAGATTCTCTTAATGTTTTTCGATCACAGAAACAAAATTTTGAAGAATTGCAAGTAATCACTTACCCTCTTAAGGTCCAATAGACCAATTCAGTCTTAGTGGATGTTAACCATATGATCTGGATTTTATGAGCAGAACAAAATGAATACAAATTATTAAAATATGCTTAACATAGAATAACAGAGATACAATAAAACTGGTTTTCTATTCAATAAGGAAATAAGTTAAAACTATAAAATGCAGTGGAAAACAACCTTGATGGAATGGTGGCGACTTATCTTTGAGAAGAGATGTGACGGTTGTGCTCATTCGCAAGAAGATGATTACAATGAAGCTCTGAAGGCCTTTTTACAATAAACAGGAATGTCAAAAACCCTAGACATCCAAAAACCTAACCCTAGGAGATGAAGCACCAAAAGTCATGTGGGCCCTGTTTGGGTAAGTTAGTACATCAACTTCTTGGGGCCGTAAATTTTGCATATGATCCTCATTTTAGGTGCATGATAGCCCATTGGAAAGGTATTGTCAAGGAGATTCATTTTGAGGGCTCAATTAGAGCTATTGACTATCATTGAGAAGCTCAATCTCGAAAAACCTTCATTTAGGCCCTCAAAATGGCCCTGGAAGTTAAAAACTGCTAAAAATAGTAAATTTCCAGAAAACTATTTTGATCTAGTTGGAAAAAGTGGGTGGCCACAGATATCCACTTGAATCAATCCTCCCTTATTAGGAATAAATGGTCTCCATGGCATTGATCTCCCCCATCATATGAGGAAATTTCTGTTGAATTTGACCACGGGTGAGCCACTTGCCTTGGTGCAGGAGCTGCCCTGCTTTGACTACTCAATAAATTTGGATCCTTTGTTGTCGAGTGCCCTTGATCTATGTGTCCGCAATTTGATCATTGGATGTTTGTTGCATGCAGTTAGGGTTGAGATTTATTGGTGTCAACTGCTCTGATATCTCTGAGGTGTCCAATAATGGTGGGAAATATGGTCGAAGGAGAGCCACATTGAAGACTGGGTGCAGGCCAAGGAAAGGAGGAATGTTGAGCTCAAAAGCATTGTCACCCATAGCCTTGGTGATGGTGTACGACCCATAATGGAGTGGGATAAGCTTCCAATGGGGCCTTGTAAGGAATTCTTTCTACAAGTGCAACCAAACTTTTTCTCCCACCTAAAACTTATGTGGCACTTGATGTTGAACATGGCGTTGCTTGTACTTGGCATTAGACTTCTATGAATATCCTGAACCTATTAGCAGATGTGTTGGATCTGCTCAATGAACCAAGTGGCTTTGTCAGTTTCTGGTGGATTACATGACGAGCCGACTGAGGTGGTCACCAAGGGTAGTGCAACATTCATGGGGCCCAATGGTTGGAATCCCAACCCCACCTAAAAGGGGATGTGGCTAGTTGAGTTATGCAAGGCTCGGTTGTAGCTATGTTGGACATAGAAAAAACTCTCATCCCATGTGCGGAAATGTTTTGAAGTGTACATGCATAGAATATGTACGATCATCCGATTGACGACCTCAGTTTGGCCATGTTTCTAGGGGTGGAAGGCAATGGATTTGGTGAGCTTGGTATCCAACAGTGACCAGAGGCTTGACTAGAATGTGTTGAGGAACCGATTGTCATGGTTTGAGATAATGGTTTGTGGGATCCCAAAATGTACCCATACTCATTCAAAGAAAATCTTAGTAGTGGCTTATGTTGTGATGTTCTTCTTGCAGGCGGCTAGAATTGCCATCTTGGAAAAGCAATCAACAACCAAAAACATCCAGTCATTTCCCCTCTTGGTGGATGGGAGGTCGAACATGTATTCCATTGAGATGGATTCCCACGGCCTGCCAGGAGTAGGTAGTGGGGTGTACAGGCCCTGTTTCTTAGTATTAGGTTTGGAAATAGTGCAGGCAGTGTAGGACCTAATATACTTGTAGACATCCTCTCGAAGTTTCGGCTAGTAGAAATGTTTTTGCAGCACTGCCACTATCTTTTCGATGCCAAAGTGTCATGCCACCAGACTATAGTGAGCTTCCCAAATCAACTTCACGTGCTCGCTTGATGGAACACAGAGATGGCCCAGACGTCACAACAAATCGTCTTGAAGATGGAAATTAGCTACCACTGATTTGGCGCCCAACATTTGGTAGGTGGTGGAGAATTCTATGTCTGTCTCGTAGAGGTGGGTCCATCCAAAGGTCTCATGGTCGCAAGAGTCTATCACCATGGTGAGTGTCGCGACTGGAGGTCGGCTGAGGCAATCAACAACTCGGTTGGTACTTCTTGTTTTATACTTGATGTTGAGGTGGAACTGTTGTAAGTATGTGGACCACTTTTGATGGTGGTCAGTCTTGAATTTTCCTTGGGTCTGCATGAACTGTAGTGGCTTGTGATCAGTGTTGATGATTGTCTCCTTCCCAAGATTGTAATGTCTCCACTGGCGGCAGGCTTTCACAATGGGGTACATTTCTTTGTTGTAAGTAGGGTATTTACAGACAACATCTGATAGTGTCTCACTATGATATTCCACAGGGTGGTTGTGTTGAGTGAGAACGACACCCACAGCATAGTCTAAAGCATCTATCTCGATCTCAAAGGGATGTTGCAGATCCGGTAATGAAAGTACTGGGGATGAGCACAAACTCTTCTTCAATTCATGAAAGGCTTGTTGTTGGGATAGGACCCACACAAATTTTTCCTTATTTCCACCCTTAGTTACTTGGCTAAGGACCCATGCGATATGAGAGAATCCCAACACGAACCTGCGATAGAAATTGGCAGGTCCCAAGAAGCTCTAAAGTTAAGTGAGTGTGGTTGGGGCTGGCCAATCACAGATGACATGGATATTGGCTGGATCCAAGTACACACCATGTTGATCAACGATGTAGCCTAAGTAATGGACCCCGACCATGCCGAAGGAGAATTTTTCCAAGTTTGCATATAGTTTGTACCTCTTTAGGGTGTGCATAACTTGTTGAATATGTTGCAACTGTTCCACTCAAAACTTGATGTAGATGAGGATGTCATCCAAATACACCACTACAAAATTATTGGTGAAAGTTCGTAGGATATCATCCATCATCCTCATAAACATTGTTGGAGCATTTTTCAAACCAAAGGGCATGACCAACCGTTCAAAAATACCTTCTTTTGACTTGAAGGCAGTCTTCCATACATCTGTCTGTTCTATTGGGATCTGGTGCTAGCCAAACTTCAAATCAATCTTACTGAAGTATTTTTTCCCCATGAGTTGATCAAGGAGGTCGTCGATTCGGGGAATCGAGTACCAGTTTTGGACTATGATTTTATTCAAGGCCCGGTAATCAATGCAGAGTCGCTAGGTCACGTCTTTCTTTTGCACCAGCACGATTAGGCTCCCACAAGGCAATCAGCTGGGACATATGTGCCCCTTGTGGATCAGTTCTTGGATTTGCCTCTTGATCTCCTCATTTTCTAACAGAGAGCGTCAATAGACTGGCCCATTGGGTAGCAGTGCATATGGGGTCAGATCAATGGGATGCTTGACCTGGCAGTGAAGAGGTACCCCGATAGGAGAGGAGAAGATATTGGAGTATTCTTCCACAACCCTACCCACTTACTTATGTTGTGTGGAGAGATCAGTCGCAGAGGCCCTGGATATGGCTACAATTTTTCTCTCACTCTGAGAGTGAATCACGAAGAAGACAAATTTCTTGGTCTAAGAGATGACCTTCCTACATTGCTTGGTAGAGATCAATGAAATAACACTAGGAGGGACTGCCTCAAGTATCCTGTACAATTTCCTTTTCAAAGTAATAATAACACTATGAGGCCTAGACTCATATACAGCATGTCGTTTCCATAAATAAGGTTGGCCCAAAAGAACATTACAAACTTCGATAGGAGCAACATCACACAATACCTCATCTTTGAAAGGCTTGATGTTGTTTGACAGTCGACATTGTTGGCTGACACTAAGATCACTTCCTTGGCGGAGCCACTCAATGGTGTAGGGTTGTGGGTGCGGCATTGTCAGCAAGTCCAGCAGCTTGACGACCTCTACTGAGATGAGCTTCTTCTGGCTACCGCTATCAACAATGAATTGTAGTAGGGTGCCTTTTACCCACATTTGTGAATGGAAGAGGCGTTCACCTTCTTCTATCTCATATGGTTCACCAGGTTGGAGCTTGGTGGTAGCAACGGTGGCACTAGGTTCCGCATCAATGATCCGTCTTCCCATTTCTAGTTCTGACTCAGAGTCAAAACCCGCATATGATTTAGAGGCTTTCACTTCATCCACCAGCGACTGCATTGAGTGGAAGTCAACAATGTTATGCCAAGGGCTCTTATGGAAGTCGAACCACTTCCGGATATCTTTATTTGTCTTTTTGGTGTCCTTATTTGCTTGCGGCTTGGATTGGTTTTCCTTATATTGTCCATCTTTGCTTTGTCCTTTGTTCTTTGTTTTGGGGCCTCCCCTTCCTGGCTTTTGTTGTGAGGGGTTCCCAGGCCCAAATTGTCGTGTCTTTTGTTTGATCTTCTGCTCAATTTGACGGCATATCAGTAGGCCACGCCCAAGGACGAGATGTCCAAAAATTCCATTTTGGTCTGGATGTATCTATGCAAAACATTGCAATACTTGAGCACCATATGTCGCTCCAAATATTTGATACCCATCTTGGTCCGCAAGGTATGGAAGATATTTGTGAACTCTGGCACTCCTTGGTCTCTTTCTTGCTGCAGTGTGGTCCATTTGGTATACAAGTCGTCATAACTTCCGACAAGGTAGTATTGTTCCTTAATAGCATCCCTGAAGGATTCTCAGGTGGTCGTGACTACAAATAATGAGGGTTCCTCTATTTCCTTTTTCTCACAGAAATTTTCCCACCAATCTTTGACATGGGGAATGACTTTGAGGAGTGCAAAAGTAATCTTTTCTCTATTCGAAAAGTTATGGACAGAAAATACCCTTCTAGTAGATTCAACCACTTATCTATAGCATTTGTGTCTATCTGACCTTCAAATATAGGAATATCGAAGTTGATTTGTACCTTGAAGGGGGCAGTGCCTCCGCTTGAGGAAGATGTGTCATCTGTTGGAAGCCACCGAAGGATTTGCGCAAAACTATCCATCATCTCATTCCTATGTTGCGTGAGGGATTCCTCAAGAAACATTTTGAAAGGATCTCTTGTCTCATCATATTTGTTTTCTCCTGCCATGAGAGGTCTTTTGGGCATGCGAGAGATTTTTTCCTCAAGAGAAACAAGCTTGAGACCCAATTCTTTGTACCCTAACCTCGTTGGGGACATGCATTAAGAGGAAAAGGAGCAGGCCGCTCTAATACCACTAATCCAAATTTTATGAGCTGAATGAAATGAATACAGATTATTAAAATATTATTAACACAAAATAACAAAGATACAGTAAAACTGGTTTTCTATTCAATAAGTAAATAAGCTAAAACTATAAAATGCAGCGGAAAAGAAGCCTGTTGGAATGGTGGTGGCTTATCTCTGAGAAGAGATGTGACGGTTGTGCTCATTCGCAAGAAGATGATTACAATGATGCTCTTAAGGCATTTTTACAATAAAAATGAATGTCAAAAACCCTAGACATCCAAAAACATAACCCTAGGAGATGAAGTGTCAAAAGTCACGTGGGCCCCGTTGGGTAAGTTAGTACATCAACTTCTCGGGGTTGTAACTTTTGCATACGATCTTCGTTTTAGGCGCACAATAGCCCGTTGGAAATGTATTGTCGAGGAGATTCATTTTGGGGGCTCAATCAGAGATTTTGGTATTATTGAGAAGCTCAATCCCGAAAAATCTTCATTTAGGCCCTCAAAATGGCCACAAAAGTTAAAAACTGTTAAAAATAGTAAATTGTCAAAATTGTCAAAATTGTCAAAATTGTCAGAAAATTGTTTTGAGCGAGTTGGAAAAGGTGGGTGGCCACCGATATCCACCTGGATCATCATCGTCATCGTCAATTTAAGTTTAATGTATACATACTTTATCTTCTTTAGATTTGAACTTGTGAATTTTTAAAAGAAAATATATGTTCTTAACCATTAGGTTTACTCATATCCAATAGTTGCTGAAAAATAAAACACTTCACAATTAATTTGATAGTTGTTCAAAAGAAAACACTACTTCTAACACTCTAGTGGTCCACTTCATTTAAAAATTATCACATATATAGATAGCTTAATCCTAATAAGTTCAAACATTACAAAGGTCTAGTTGTTAATAAAATATTTTTAATTTTTAATTTTATAGTTAATTTAAATTTCATAATAATAAGAATAAGAATTTAATTTTAATGTATACATACTTTATCTCTTTTAGATTTGAACTCTTAATTTTTTTTTAAGAGAAAACATATGTTTTTAACCATTAAATTTACTCATATCCATTTAATAATTATTAAAATATAAAATACTTCACAATTAATTTAATAATTGTTTTAAAAAAACACTATTTCTAACACTCTAACTCTAGTGATTCACTTCATTTAAAAATTAAAATATTCAGATAAATAAATAAATAAGCATATATATGGTACTGAGATTTTAACATTTTTATCTTATTATGGCTGGCAGTTCCTTTTCATAAGGATAAGCATAAATGGCTACCAATAACTGGTATTAAATGTAGCACGGAGTTATGTAAACATTGTTAAATTTAAATTACTTTTAAATTCAGTGGTGTATACAATATAGTGTTGTGAAAAATCACAAGTAACTTTTCTATACTAATTTTTCATAAAAAATAATTAGTTTGGTTTAGTTTCGAATACTTTTTATAATAATAATTAATTTATAAATAAAAAATAATTAATTTATAAATCAATTATGTGTTAATAAACAATGTAATGCTTTTAAATCAATCACTTTACTAAACAATGTAGTATTGTGAAAAATCACTAATAATTTTATTTTTTATAAAATGATTAATTTATATAATTTCATTGAACCTTAATTATGAAAATGATTAATTTATAAAATATCGATTTCATTATTTTTATAAAGTTGAATTATTATAAATAGATTTTATAGACTTTATATTACTATCTTTAAATAGGTATATATTTAATATATTAATAATATTTTTTTCCTATAAAATAATGTGGGAAGAGATTGAGGAGATGGATACTCAACCTTTAGTTTGGATAATATTTTGTCAACCTTACCTTTTCATTATTTTCTAGCATATTCACCATGCTTGAGTTAGAAGCATATTACCTATCTAGTGGTTGTTTTAATTTTTCTCTCTTTCGTTTGGTTGTTTTAATTTTTTTCTCTTTCGTTTGGTTGTTTTCTACCTACACCTCATATTTAAGAATAATAATTCCTATAATGTAGCTTTTGTAATGTCCAACCATTCTTCTTACCATGTCCAACATAATTGGCATCTCATCTTCTTTATATTCATTGTTTTATTTTATGTAAGAATTTAATGTTGTTATGCTAAGATGTGTTTGAACTAAGTTAATATACATCAAAAGGGATAAAAATTTAAATATGCATATATACCATTATATAAATGGAAAAATCACTAAAGTGGTTCTAAAGAACCTTCTTAAAATAAGGGTGTTTATGTTCAATCTGTCATTAGAATGCCAAAATACCAACTATTCTAAAGACAAAATCCAATTCTGAAAAACAATAATGTAATAATACAAAATGATCTATGCATTGGTCCATGTTGTAAAAGGGGACTTTCAATTCTTTCATTTCACTAGA
The DNA here is from genome assembly GCA_009831015.1 of Picea engelmannii. NCBI lineage: Eukaryota > Viridiplantae > Streptophyta > Pinopsida > Pinales > Pinaceae > Picea > Picea engelmannii. The sequence continues at coordinate 744,492 of ML791138.1, forward strand.
AGTGTATAAAATGGAAATTTTGAAGATAGCTTTAACCTAACTATATCCAGTAGTGTAAAAATAGGCACCTACAAGGACTAGGTTTCTACAATATAATTTCATTTTGAGTCATAAGTCAAACTCTAAAATTTAGCGAGGAATCTAATGGCCTTATCCATAAAAATATTTAAGTGGTGATCTTGAACATGTGAAAATACTTTAACCCAATCAATAATGAATTCAAATCTCCATGCACATAAACTCTAGAGAGTCCTCTAAACAAGGAATATCTAAAGCCTAAAATTTGGTAATGTGATGTGCAATTGGTAACATGAGTTTCACACCCCAATGGTTAGAAGTACTCTCGTAATGGACTAGAAAATTATAACTAGTATAACTAGGATTAGACTTAGCCTCGTCAAAATGTAAATGCCAAACATCAAAATTATTATTCTTCTTTATGTAGTTTAATAGAAATAATATCAACTTTGGATAGGACAAAATATGTTTCATTAACAATGTCCTAAAAAGACGTGTGTTTAATTAGGTCGGTGTGTTTCTCTACATGCTTCTCATAGAATGGATCACACCTAATGTTCACCACGGAATATTTTGGTGTGATCTAGGTTCTAACCTCACGATGATCTTCTACACATAGAGATATTTTCAACAACAGAAAGATCACCTTGATTAGAGTTCATATGAGGAAGCTATGTCTCCCTCAAGTTGACCTATCTCATTGACCACCATGGTATGGAGTGGATGCCATGTTAGATTCCATTACTCACACATGTGCAACTAGTCATGTGTGTAATTTCAAGAAGATTCTAAAGGGTCTAGAACCCTAACCCTAATCAAGAGTTGAGGCTTGCAAAAACCTTAAACCTAACCATCGATGAATATTAGGACATTGTTAAAAATTGGGTTGCTGGAAAGGAAGGGTTTCCATTTTTTTTGTATTGATTAGTGTTTCATAGTTGAGTAGAGAAAGGGAATTGGTTGTTGGAGTACAACAGAAGAAGTAGAAGACTTTGTAGTAGTCATACAAGTCATAGTATTCATGGAAACTCCATAGTGTGTTTGCTTTCTTTGTAGTGCATTTCATAACTGATAAGAAGAGAGCAAGGCATAGTCCTCATCTTTTGGTTGGGTTTTATTATATTGGGTTTCCTAGGGTACATCTTGTCTTCATTGTGGATGGTGTATTATTTTCTCTACCTTATGTCATTTCGATATTAGTTTATTTTAATCTTTCACGTGCTAAGATGGTAATATTAAATCTTAATATTAAGTTAAATACATCATAACAAGAGTTTGTGTAAACTTGTAAGTTATGTAGTAATGAAGTGTTTCAGTCGAGTATCCACAACAATTTACAAATCAAGTTGGAATGTCATGCCATACTTATTAATATGTAACATACTAGCCTAATTTAATAACCATTACGACTTTAACTAAACATATTGTCACTTTTGAGGGAATTTGAACCATAATGGGAAGAATATCACCCTCGACCAACTAGTCAAACTCCCTATAAATACCACTTATTAATAATATTTGTAATACAATTTATTATTATTATTAACATTTATTTAATATTTCACTAGGATTCAATATTATATTGGGAAGATAGTTAAACATATTTTGAGATGTATTTTTTTTATATTAAATGAAACATTTTATTAAACATTTCAAGGATTATTTCCATGGTATCTATAATATTCATATTAGCGAAAAATGAAAATTTCAAAAAAAAAAAAAAACATGAGTTAAAAATAGGGTATAGTTGTTACATTCATTTATTTTAAGGGGTGTTACTTTCTTTAACAGTGTAAACTAATTATACAATGGAAAATAAATTATATTTTTCATTTTAATTTTTTATTTAATTTATTATTAATCAATCAAATCCAATCACAAATAAATAAATTAAATAATTACAATTTAATTAAAATAATTAATAAAATTAATCACTATAAAAAAAATTCATTTCATTTTTATTTAATTTATTTATTTTCTATTAATCAATTTAATCAAAATTTCCATTACGTTTTAAACACCTTATACATTATAAATCATTGAACTATCTATGTATCCTTCTTTCTCCCTTGTAGTTTTATAACTTTTCGCCTAAAAATTAGAATACTCCAAACTTGCCAAGTACGTTAAGCATGGAAACCCTTTGCATTGATAACATCATGTATTAAGTTTTGATCAAATAAAATATATGTAAAACGCCTCGACAAAATCAATGATACTTAAAACTGTGTTTTTGGCGTGGTTATTAGCTAAGTATAAATGGTGTTGGAATTCCCTCTTAACCATGTCATAAGCGGTGTCGTACACGGTGAAAATATGATGATAATGATGATGATGATTAATGTCCATTTAGATCGAATTGATCTATCGGACCTTAAGAGGGTAAGGGGTTACTTGCAATTCTTTAGAATTTTATGTATGTGCTCGAAAAACATTAAGAAAAGTTTTCCAAGATCACCATAGTTTTGTTGATATAAAAAATTAGGAAGGTTGGTAGTGTGACAAATATTTTGAAATTGAGATCTAATCTTGGTATAGGCTAGACAATCTAAAAGAAAATGTTTTTCATCTTCAACCTTCTTAGTGTCTCAAAGGTGACACTCTTTCATCACATGGCATTTTAGGAACTGACCAATGCCTAGTTTCATTATGGAGCTCGTGAGAATTTGTTCTTCTCTTAGCTCCAAGGCTTATTTCTTTCTTTACACTTGTCAAAACAGAGAGATAATTTTGATTTTCTAGATTAGGATTGATTACATCCTTATAATACCTTAATTTTATTTTTTCCTTTAACTCTTTATCACACCACATTTTCTCCTTAAATTTTGATTTAATGATATTTTTAATAGTATCCTTATTCTGCAAAATGGTGTCTTCCATGATTCCCCAATAGCTTAGCCAAGATTGGGCATCTTTATGCCATCCTCGCTTGAGTCGAGGGTGGTTATGACTGGATTTTGAAGCAATTTTAGGAAGCCTCTTGTCTTCCATGTTGTTTAACTTGTTCTTATACATTAGGTATATACTGATAGTTGTGCTCTCAATGGGGGAAAGGCTTGTCTCTAAGAGTAGGATGGGATATGACATATTTCCTTTAATTTTGATATTATAGGTTATAAAAGTCTTTTGGATTTTCTCTATCTTTCTCTGGGATTCACGAGAGATATTGCATCCCCAGACTTCGCATCCATATAGAATAGCAGGTGTAATGTAATACGCTTGTTTCCCCAGTTTGTAAATATAACTATAACTGCCCAAGAGACTATGGTTGACTAGATATGTGTGAATGTTTGATTTGATGAACCTTTGTATAAAAGGTCAATGTATGTATTTTCTACTATTAATATAAAATGGATAAGTGTTGCATAACTGCTGAAAGGGGGGTTTTCCAAGATAGACCATGGATGTTATGCGAGAGACAGCGAGGGGGACTAGAAATGGTTGAGATGACCCCCCACCAAACCAGTACCTTACTGAAATTAATGGATCTGACCCAGAACAATTCTTTGACCCAGAAATGAATTACCACTCAGAGTGGTAGCTAGAAGAGTCCTCCTCAAGGGTTAATGAGGAGATGGGGCAAAGTACCCATCTGTGAGACTTCCAAACCTGACCACGAGCTAGGGATTCGGACCCACGCAACCTTGCTGAGGAAGGAAAGAAAGAGGTAATTCATAGGTAGAGGCAGGAGAGCAAAAAAACAGATCTGCAAAGATAGCAGAGTCGAAAGAGAAAAAGATAAACGAGGATGATAAGTGAATGTGGAAGTACTCGTCCAGACCTCCTTGCTTGGTATAGAGAAAACTTGTTGCCAAAGTGTTGTGGGAGGAGGAGAGTAACCTTCGTCCCTGGTTGTTGTTGAGCAAGAAGAAAGAGTCTCTCTCAGAGCATCATGGTCTAGCTCGAGGGTGGCCAATGATAAATCCGTCAAGAGTGGTTGTGCCTATGGTTGGTTGGAAACATGCACCCCTTTCAACAGTCGCTTCATGAAATCTGGTTTTCTGATAAGTATTTTCATACTTTGTGTGTTGAAATGGAAATGGTGATTGAATACACATATTTATATGTCTATGAATGATTTATGTATTGAATGAATAAGGTAGATGTATGTATTATCTCCCTGTGAACTCATGCTTTTGAATCGTCATTTGTTTTCCTCCACTTAGCAATTAAAGAGTCGTGGGACATAAGCCTACAAGAGGGTTGGGGTAGGATTTATAGAAATGTTTAAGTCTTGAATCTACCCTCGCAGGAATTTCAAGTTCAATCCCTGTGGAAGGAGGGTGCCTCCTTCAGAATCTTCACAGTGTGACCGAGGGCTCATGCCCATTTCCTTAATCCATTTATGGCTAAAGGAATTAGCATGTAACCCACAAGAGTTTCCAAAGGACCCATGTGACCAAGGTTTGGGAATCCTACGTTGGGCTGAAAAGGAGTTAAGCCTTCTGGCTTCGGAACTCCTAGAGTTTAGAGCTCTGGAGTGTTTCTACCCTACATTTTATAAACTGGTCGAAGGTAACTGATGGTTGTGGTTACCCACAAGTTTGACTGGTTCCTGGATGTTTCCTTATCCAGGATAAACAGATTTTCCCCACCATTAAACTTTGACCCATTTACCCATCATGAAGCAATGCAAACCATTGATATGAGTGTATTTGGGATCCCCCTTCACCGTTGGATCCACATCGAGGTAACTTCAACAAAGTCTCACTCTGTGAGAACGGGGATGATATAGCATCAAACTCCTCGAACGTTGAAATCATGAAGTGATGAGAGCCATGGATCTAGGGAGTTTGTTAAGAACCCATCGTAACCATTCGATCATCCAAAGGAGGGACTCACGTATGGTACTTCGATGAAGTCCTACTTCGGGATAATGGAGAGGTCGTAAAGCCAAAACTCATGAAGGCACGAGCTGCAAAATAACGAGAACCATAGATCTAGGGATCCTTCAGGATCTTCCCTGGTCATTGGATTTACGCCAAGGTCAGTCTGGCTTTGACCACTCTGGGTGCTAGGAGGGAGTCACACCACGAATCCCTCGAGCGATGAAGTTACGAAGTAATGGAGGCCATAGATCCAGGGGTTACATGGACACACCGTGACCATCTGATCAAATAACTTCGAAGGTGATCAGTCTGGGGTGACGTGGTATGCAGACGTCACCCAGGGTGGTGTGGACCCACGTTGGACATGCCATGTGTCACCTGGATCCAGACGTTTCACCGAACCTACATGCCCATTAAGACGTGACCTATGTTACCCACTGTATGGGCCACATGTCCTCTAGAAGTTCCATTTTTCTATGAAGACAATGTCCTAAGGTCTGTTACCACTCAATTTTTCCTCTCTAGATGTGCAAGGCATTCACTAAAGACAAATCGAAGGAAACTTAGAAGACAAACCACTGTCATATCAATTTTCCTTTCCACTCTTCAAGGTGATCCAAGACCACCATCAGGGAGGCTTCCCTAAAAAATATTTAAGCTCTTCAAATCACATATGCCCAATAACAACTATATGCTTAACCCTCTGCTTTTCATCAATGTATATTAGGACAACACCCCATTCCAATGAGCTGGAAATGATTTCAATTCAATTTCCTCATATGAACCATATGAGGAATAATTGTTAGATATATAGATTCCTGATCAAAATAGGCATATACAATAGCTCTCTTGATATTACAATTTCTAATGAATGAAGAGGCCCCCCTTCACCATGTGATATACGAATTTCCAAACATGAGAACATAGTTTTGGATACACAAAGGGAGCTAATTGTTGACATATAACATTGTAAGAGTATTGCTCCAGCAATGAGGCAAGCACTTGGGTGATTGAAGGTTTTTATATAGCTCAAAAGGTGGTTATGTATTCTCTTTGTCAATTGTTGTACATGTGCCCCGATCTGTTATATGGAGACCTGTAAGAGGAATAACAAAATCCACAAATTTTCCATCATATGGAAATCCCCTGTCTAAAAGTTCTTTCATAGTTATGTTTGAAGGATGTTTTTTAAATAGTGAATTTTAGTTGTTAAATACTCTTAAATTCCAATACAACCAAATGTAAAGCAACTGCTAATGCATTTCTCAAAAAAATGCAAAGACCAATTTTTAGCAATGGAAACAAAGTTATCTCAAGCATACAACCAATATGAAGTTCTAGGCACAAGAGTGAGTGTTCTAATTTACAACATGATTATGAAACCTTCATGTGAGGACTAGAATAAGAGGCTGTCAAGATTATAAAAAATTCCATAGACACATTTTGTCAAATAGTTAAGTTGTTACCTTGCACTCCTCTGCTTATACACAAAATTTGTATGGTATTCTTATTGTTGTAAGCATGAGAATTCAGGGTTGAATGGGTTCAGAATAAATATTGAAATATTTGTTTCCCTACAACTATATGGTCAATGCATAAATAGAGGATATGGACACTTACAAAACTCAAAAGTGAGTATCTTCATGGTGGACTACTCATTCCACAGTAGAAGTCGACCTCCCCTCTCTAATATACCAGCCAGCAATGAAGCATACCATACCAGAGGTGAATACAACATTTTTTGCAGAGTTAGTGTAGTGTACCCTTTCACTACCGAGGTTTCCAAACCTCTCAGTTACCATTCCATACATGAATGTTTACATAATTTGTACAGGAATTATAACCACATGCATTTAACACAATTAAACACACTTAATTCTCAGAGTAAAATATATAAGTTACTACTACAATTAAACAAGCCATAGCATTCAACAGTAACTTCATTTACACAGTGGAAAACATGATACATAAACAACACAGTCATGCCAAATGCAATAAAACATAGTTTAGATACTTATCTTTGAACAACTGTAGAATTCACCAACCAAGTGCAGGCCTTCCACAAACCTCCCATCCTTAGACCACACTGTTCATCAGCTCAACAGTAGGTCGCCCCCGAGCTAGGACTGAGCTCCACCCCAAGGCAAGGAATCCTAGGCTAGGCTGAGGTTACAGGGAAGATAGCACATACACAACCACCAGGAAGAAAGCTATCCCAGGAATCTCCCACGCTTACTGCCCACAGACCCTCATTCCCCACATGCATGTTCCACTCCAGGAGAGTGCACCTTCTCTGTCACCTAGACAGTCCTTCGGCTACCAGTCTCCCTTACCTTGGGTTACAGGAACAAACCAGACCGAAAGTCTCCAGGCTCTGTAGCAGCTACAGGGTTCCTTCCAGGAGTTCTCTTCTCCCTCTGTGCACTCTCTCACCTGGAGGAGTCGCTCACAGGCCAACAAGCCTCACGCAGTCCAGTACTGCGTGGTCACGTCAATCCACGGGGAACACAAAGAAAGGCTTCCCCAAACTGGTTCAGCAATCACAGGATGATCTCACGGTGATGATTTCGGAACAGGCTCCACGCACAGGCTAGCTCAGCATTTCCCAAACAACCAAAGGATTCTTCCACTCAAGTTCAACACAGGGATTCCGATTCAGGAAATGCGCTCCCAAGTTTTCCTAGAACAGACACAGACTCACAGCTCGGGACATGGGTGTACACGGGTTCTTCAGACAAACACAGGCTTTACGGCTTTCAGAGATGAACTAGGGTAATCTGTAGAGGTCGTACCGATTCTATGCCCAGAGGTTCGGGTTCGAATGGAGACAAGATCCCCCTCACGCGGTTCATCTAGGCGAATATATTTGCATGCACCAGGGTTGACACTTGCCACCCTGGGAACTGCATGCTTTCCACAACGTGCAACCCCTTACACGTTCCCTCCCTTGCTAGGGACTTAGGATAAAATAATATGCACATGGCTCTTTTTGGAAATAATACTAAAATATTATTCCAGGCCTAAGCCCCCCAGGCTTAGCCCCTAGGCTAAACACTCAGCCCCTTTCCCACCTTCCAGCCCCTAGTTCCCTGCCCACTCTGTGGATGCTCAGTCCCCCATCACTCATTCATCGTGGTCGTTCTGCACTGGCGGTGTTTATATTTTATTAATTGATCTGCATACATACAAGTACATCAACAGGCTCCTGGCCTTCAACAATTAGGCTCCCTGGCCTAACAAAACACATAAGCCTACAGCTTATACAACACTTGGCTCACCAGCCTATAGAACACATTTACAATTCTTTGCATAAAACATGATATGTGACGGGGCTCGGCCTTGGGGACACTACAATCCCCCTCCCCTTATTTTTTCACTATCCTTAGTGCAACTTACACTGTCTCTGCAAGTCTTTCAAAATTTTCAAAAAGATGCAAGTACTTTGTCCGCATAACTTCTTCATGTTCCCATGTCGTGTCCTCAGGACCGTACCAGGTCCACTGGACCTTTACAAGCCCTATAGCTCGATTCCGGAGCTACTTATTTTTCCTGTCCAATATATGCACAGGATGCACTTGCAGGACATTTTCTGGCTCCACCTGAATCACAGTCCAATCGATAACATGATTAGCATCAGGTACATATTTCTTAAGCAGTGAAACATGAAACACACTATGTACAGTCATAGATGCAGGTAATGCAAGCATGTATGCAACTGACCCAATCCTTTCCAGGATCTCAAATGGCCCACAAAATCTTGCTGCCAACTTGGCGCAACTTCCCAATTTTAGGGAACTCCTGTTAGCTTTCACTTTCAAGTAAACATGGTCACCCACTTTGAATTCTCTATGGGTTATGTTACTATCGACGTAACTTTTCTGCCTGTCCTAGGCAGCTTTCAAATTCTGTTTGATTTTGATCATTTGATCTTCCATCTCTTTGAGTAGTTCAGGTCCAACTACTGTTCTATCAGCTGGATTATCCCATCTCACTAGAGTGTTGCACTTTCTTCCATAAAGTGCTTTGAATGGGCTCATCTTCAGAGATGCATGGTACCCATTATTGTAGGCAAATTCTACCAAATGCAGGTAGTCTTCCCACCTTGATGGTTTATCCATCACATACATTCTCAGCATGTCTTCTATCACTCTGTTTACTCTCTCGGTCTGTCCATCAGACTCTGGATGATATGTTGTACTGAAGTTCAGATTCGTTTCGAATCCCTTGAACAGTCATCTCCAGAAATTCGAAGTGAATTTTGGGTCCCTATCAGACACAATTGTCTTAGGAATTCCATGCAAGCGTGCAACTTCTTTTAAAAAGATATCAGCAACATCTGCTGCTCTGTGGGTGGTTTTCAATGGAATAAAATGGGCATCTTTAGTAAGATTGTCCACCACCACCATGATTGAATCATGCTGCTTGCTTGTTCTGGGCAATCCTATGATAAAATCCATTGTTACCACATCCCATTTCCACTCAGGAATAGGTAAAGGCTGCAACAACCCTGTTGGGTGTCTGTACTCAGCCTTAACCTTCTGGCATTCCATACATCTGGCGATGTATTCAACAATTTCCTTCTTCATACCTGGCCAAAAATAATGGCTTTTGACTGCTGCCACAGTCTTTTGATATCTAGGATGACCAGCATAAGTCACATTGTGCATTTCTTATAGAATTTCCAGCTTCAACTCTTGGTCATTAGGCATATACACTCTATCTTTATATAGAAGTAGACTATCAGTTCCCAAGGTATAAATTTCCTTGGTTTGTGGTTTCTCACACTGCTATAGCTTTGCTACAAGTCTTTTGTACTGCAAATCAGCATTTGCAGCTTCAAGAATTTTGTCTTTCAACTCAGGTATGTACATGCTAATGGCTGTAGCATGTAATTCATGCACTTTTCTGCTGAGTGCATCAGCCACTTTATTGTCTTTCCCTTTGATATGCCTGATATCAAAGTCATATGCGCACAGAAATTCCAGCCATCTAATTTTCCTGGCATTTAAGGTTGGTTGATCAAATAAATACTTCAGACCATTGTGGTCTATTCTCAACTCGAATTTCTTGCCCATGAGGTAACGTCTCCATTTCCTCAAGGCATGGACAACTACTGCCAGCTCTAAATCATGAGTGGCATAATTCTTTTCATGCGCTTTCAGCTTCCAGGATTCATAACAAATTACAGATCCCTCTTGGCTGAGAACTCCTCCCAACCCCTCCTTACATGCATCCGTGCACACTACATACTCCTTACTTGGATCAGCAATATTTAGGCTTGGAGCACTAGTGAGCAGTTGCTTCAATTGCTGGAAGCTGCTCTCACATTCATCAGTCCACTGGAACTTCTTCTCCTTCCTTTGCAAGGAAGTGATAGCATGAGCTATCCTTGAAAATCCGGCTATGAACCTCCTATAATAACCTGCCAGACCCATAAAGGATCTAACTTCTGTCACATTTCTTGGCGCTGGCCACTCTTGAATGACCTATACCTTCTCAGAATCCACAGCGATCCCCTCTTCAGAAATAATGTGTCCTAGATAATGGATCTGCTTTTGGTAAAATGAGCACTTGCTCAGTTTTGCATAAAGCTGGTGTTCTCTCAACACCTGCAGCACCATTCTAAGATGTTGTTCCTGTTCTTCCTCTGTCTTGGAGTACAACAAGATATCGTCTAAGAAGACTACGACAAACTTGTCTAGATAATTTCTGAACACTCCATTCATTAAGCACATGGAGATAGTAGGCACGTTGGACAGTCCAAACAGCACCACAGTGAACTCATAATGACCGTACCTTGTTCTGAAGGCAGTCTTGCTGATGTCTTCATCTTTTATCCTCACTTGATGATATCCATATTGAATATCTATCTTCGAAAATACTTTCTCATCCTTTAACTGATCAAAAAGATCATCAATCCTTGGCAGAGGATACTTGTTCTTGACAGTGACTTTATTCAATTGTCTAAAGTCAATGCACAGCCTCATTGTCCCATCTTTCTTCTTCACAAATAGGACCGGGGCTCCCCATGGTGACACGCTGGGACAAATGTAGCCTTTCTTTAATATCTCTTCGAGCTACAGTTGCAACTCCTTCAGCTCTGGTGTGCTCATCCTATAAGGAGCTTTCAAAACTGGAGCTACTCCAGGCATCGGATTTATAGAAAAATCGATGTCCCTCTTCGGAGGTAGTCTAGGCACCTCCTGAAACACGTCCTCAAAATCTTTGAGCACCCTGTGGTATTCCAGATTCGAGACCACATCTTGGAATGCTTCTTCCACCCGGGCTGCAAATAATTGACAGCCTTTCTGGTAACATTTCTTCAGCTGCATAGCTAAGATTTCCCTCACAGCCATGGCTCTGGGAATTCCTTGGACTGTTACCTGATTTCCCTCTTCGTTCAGACATGTGAACCTCTTGTTTCGACAATCCAGAAGGGCATGGTGTTGGTCCAACCAGTCCATCCCAATTAAGCAATCATATGAGCCTAAAGGCAGAA
>ML791138.1:755887-772800 GCA_009831015.1 Picea engelmannii
GGCTAACTGCACTAACCAAGACTTCTCATGTTTTCTCTTCATTAGATTCAAACTTTCCACCACCCTAGGATCTACATAACTATGGCTAGCCCCTGAATCAATCAAAATAACAAGTGGTCGGTTGTTGATCATACCTTCCACTTGAATCATGTGTGATTGAAATTATGCTTGCTTGTTGTCCAGGGCTGCGTAGATCCTTGGCATTCTGCTGCCCATATCCTCCACTGTTTCAGCTTGTTGAATAGTATGGACAGTTCTTGCTTTGTCTTTTCTGTGGGGCCAGTCTCTGTACCTATGATTCCCTTTACAGCCCCAACACTCCATGGGGGGAGGCCTTGACATCAGTTCACTCCCTTCAACTTTTCTGGGCTCTTTAAAAGATGATTGTCCCCAAGGACTGTTTCTGAAAAAGGAAGGCTTGCTTCCCTTCTGCCTCTGCTCTTTCTTAAACCTCTTCTGGTTATCCCAAGCCTTCCGAAAGGTAGGCTTTTCTCTCTGTTGTTCGTATAGGCATTTCTCCCTTCTTATGGTTTCTTCCATGGTCTTAGGATCATCATATTGAATCTTGTCACCAATGGAAGGTGGCAGTCCACTCAGATACCTCTGAATTTTGACAACCTCGTCCTTGATGAATGGAACATACTTCAACAGTTCCAGAAAACTTCGTTCATACTCATCAATGGTCATGTTGCCTAGCTTGAGTTTGAATAACTCTTTCATATTTCTGTCATAGTATCTTTTAGTCAGGTATTTCTTCTTGAAATACCTCTTAAAATCCTTCCATGTGACCTCTTTCTCTCTGATGTGCTGCACCTGCACAAACTGATCACACCACATGGACGCTTCTCCTTTCAGCCGGTACATTGCAATTCTTCCCTCTGCATGGGCAGAATAATTCTGCAGTTGGAAGTATTTCTTCATGCCCAGCAACCATGTCTCGGCATCTTCCTCCTTCTTATGTTCTCCATCAAATGTTGGAGGCTTAATTTTATTCATCTCCCCTTTCAATTCCTCCCTTCCAAATTTTTTATGTTTTCTGGTAGGGGACGGGCTCAAACTACTGTGTGTCTCCCTGTCTGAATGTTTTTGGGAGCAACTATGACGTTGTCTACCACTCCTCGATCTACTTCTTCTCCCATGGTCTCTGTGACTCTCTGTCGTACTTGAGTCTCTTCCCTTCTCAAGTTTCTTCTCTATTCTTTCTAGACTCTGCAAGAATTTTAAGTTTAATTTCCCTTGCCGATCCTTGACTTTCATGAGCTTTCGGCTATCAGCTCAACGCTCCTTGGCCTCTCTTTGAAATCCTTCAAGGATTTCCATTATATGTCCTTCCTTATCCATCTCCTTTCCATGTCCATTAGAGTTCGATCCATCGACTCCTAAGTTAACATCCTTTCCTTCCCGTTCATCTTCCATTTCAGGGGTAATTTGCACTCTTCCCCACTCCATACTCAGCGTTGATTAACTGGAGTTTTGGCCTCCGTTGTATTCCAAACACGCACTGTGAAATCCAATTCAAAAATTTTCAGGCCATTAAACTTCATGAATAACCCACAACATTTATAACTAATACGAACAAGAACGAAAGACATTTCAACTTCATAAGTTTTCTGAGCTCTATCTGGCTCTGTGTTTTTCGGGTGTCTTGAAATTCTCCTATTTCCTTATCGAGAAGTTTTCCTCCCACAGGAAACTCTTCAGGGTCTCCCTTCCTTCTATCGGGGTTACCTCTATCGGGGTTTTGAAACCGACATTGTTCTAGTGGGTTGAATCCTCAATTTCTGATTTTCCGATGGACTTCGTCCGTGCTAGCCCTCCGGGCTATAGCCTCACCATACGACCATTGTCCATGACCGCGATCAATCCTCTTATCGGGGTTTCAGAATTTGTGATGTTGCGATGCACATGCATTCACAACCTCCGATCCTCCGATTTCCCGATGTGCTTTTACACTAGCTAGCTCTCCTAGCTCAGCCTCTGGTCCACATGACCATACTATATGACTTGTTCAACCATGTGGTTTGCATGAGTTTTCCATAGCCTTGGTCACATCACGTATAATAGAAACTTAATCGGACCATGACGCTTTAAGGACATTCAAAGAAAATTTAACTTTAAGCCTTGTTTAGAAAGATGATTATTTAGCGTTGCTCTTGAATTACATTTGAAAATCTAAATTGCTTAGTTCAAAATTAAAAGGGTTTAAAGGTTAAATTAATCACGTCGCATTATCGAGATTCGTGGTTTTATGAGGAGCAATTTTCATATCATCATATTTCCCGAAATCCCGATTCCCGATTTTCTGACATGCCCTTTTGCTTTAACCCTTCGCGGTTAAGCCCAAGTCCATGTGACCTCTACCCCGTGACCGTATTTAGAGCTCTCGTCAGAGTTTCGGGGTTCGTGATGTCGCGATGCTCACGTACTCGAAACTCCCGATTTTCCAACTCCCGACGCGTTCCTTTACGTGTTAGCCCCTGCTATGGGCTCTACACCATGTGACCATTGACTCGTGTCCCTGGCCTTTTCCCTTATCAGGGTTCAGGGTTTCGCGAATCAAAATGTGTCAAAACTCTTGACAGCGGAATCCCTGATTTCCCGATTTCCGATGGACTTCGTCCGTGATAGCCCTCCAGCTATGGCCCACACTCCTTTGACAATCGAGAAATCGCATTTCGCAATATCGAAACCTCACTGCACTTGTTCCCGGAACTTAAGAAGTTCTGAACTTCGATGTGGGGTGACATCTGTCCTCCACTCTAATCCTTGTATCCATCGGGAAATTGCGTATCGGGATATCGTGATTCCCGTTGTCATGTGCATGGGACTTCCAATTCCCCGATCTTCGACCTTGCGAAATCTTCTGACATGTGTCCCTGTTGATGGACGGTTCTGAGCGCTTGTCGGGATATCGCAGATCACGATTCCTTGATGCAGCGATTCTACACTCCTGAAAATCCGATGGTAAAATCTCGATGCCTCTTCGGGGCTTCTCCTCTACCCATGAGGACTTAAACCCTGTGCAACTTCCGTCAACTCGGACGGTTGACGGGTAAATCCACAGTGATCTTACGACTCACTGTCCTCCCGAGTTTAAACTCCTGTGTAGTATCCCAAGGCTTTAAACCTGGTGCACATTCTCCAGATCTGACGGTTACAAGGGTTCGCCTTCCCTTCCGACAGATCCCACAGTTCTAACACCTTTGGTGTAAAGACCTGTCTTCCCGTGGCCATAGACCACGCTGGCTGCGGTTTCAAAACAACGCTAAACCTCCTCAGCTTAACAAATACTCGTCAAGTGTCTCCTCGACACTTCGGAGCAAACCAGGGTCCGAAATTGGTTCTCCAAACACAATTTCCTCTCACCCTCGGTCCAAAGACCACTCAACTGGCCCATCTAGGCTCAGTTTCGAAACCTTGGCTCTGATACCACTCTATAGTGTACCCTTTCACTACCGAGGTTTCCAAACCTCTCAGTTACCATTCCATACATGAGTGTTTACATAATTCGTATAGAAATTATAACCACATGCATTTAACACAATTAAACACACTTAATTCTCAGAGTAAAATATATAAGTTACTGCTATAATTCAACAAGCCATAGCATTCAATAGTAACTTCATTTACACAGCGGAAAACATGATACATAAACAACACAGTTATGCCAAATGTTATAAAACATAGTTCAAATACTTATCTTTGAACAGCTGTAGAATTCACCAACCAAGTGTAGGCCTTCCACGAACCTCCTAGCCTTAGACCACACTTTTCATCGGCTCAACAGTAGGTCACCTCCGAGCTGGGACCGAGCTCCACCCCAAGGCAAGGAATCCTAGGCTAGGCTGAGGTTACAGGGAAGATAACACATACACAACCACCAGGAAGAAATCTCTCCCAGGAATCTCCCACGCTCACTGCCCACAGACCCTCATTCCTCACATGCCTGTTCCACCCCAGGAGAGTGCACCTTCTCTGTCACCTAGACAATTCTTCGGCTGCCAGTCTCCCTTACCTTGGGTTATAGGAACAGACCGGACTGGAAGTCTCCGGGCTCTGTAGCAGCTACAGGGTTCCTTCCAGGAGTTCTCTTATCCCTCTGCGCACTCTCTCACCTGGAGGAGTCACTCACAGGCCAACAAGCCTCACGCAGTCCAATACTGTGTGGTCACGTCAATCCGCGGGGAACACAGACAAAGGCTTCCCCAAACTGGTTCAGCAATCACAGGATGATCTCACGGTGATGATTTCGGAACAGGCTCAACGCACAGGCTAGCTCAGCATTTCCCAAACAACCAAAGGATTCTTCCACTCGACTTCAACATAGGGATTCCGGTTCAGGAAATGCGCTCCCGGGTTTTCCTAGAACAGACACAGACTCACAGCTCGGGACATGGGTGTACACGGGTTCTTTAGACAAACCCAGGCTTTATGGATTTCAGAGATGAACCAGGGTAATCTGCAGAAGTCGTACCAATTCTACGCCCAGAGGTTCGGGTTCGAATGGAGAGAGATCCCCCTCACACGGTTCATCTCGGTGAATATATTTGCATGCACCAGGGTTGACACTTGTCACCCTGGGAACTGCATGCTTTCCACATCGTGAAACCCCTTGCACGTTCCCTCCCTTGCCAGGGACTTAGGATAAAATAATATGCACATGGCTCTTTTTGGAAATAATACTAAAATATTATTCCAGGACTAAGCCCCCTAGGCTTAGCCCCTAGGATAAACACTCAGCCCCTTTCCCACCTTCTAGCCCCTAGTTCCCTGCCCACTCTGTGGACACTCAGTCCCCCATCACTCATTCATCGTGGTCGGTCTGCACTGGCGGTGTTTATATTTTATTAATTGATCTGCATACATACAAGTACATCAACAGGCTCCTGGCCTTCAACACTTAGGCTCCCTGGCCTAACAAAACACATAAACCTACAGCTTATACAACACTTGGCTCACCAGCCTATAGAACATATTTACAATTCTTTGCATAAAACATGATCTGTGATGGGGCTCGGCCTTGGGGACACTACAGTTAGTGCACCCCTCAAGTGTAATAGGATTTCTGGTGGGTAAACTCGGTCTCTCCACGAAATACATGCACCCAACACACCCTAAATTCGCCCCCATTGCAGAGAAACGTCCTTCAATGAGAGTATGCTACCCACCTAAAAATATTTGACCTCCTTTCAACCCAAACTTAGTCAAAATTCATGAAACTATTCTTCCACCAAGAGAAACTCAACTGCGAGAGAATAAACTCAGCTTCTATGAAGATCAATGAAGAAATTTGGATGGGGACATTACATGTTTCCCAAAAATTTGTGAATGCACATTTTTAATGATTTTTTTTTTGTTGAGCGCAAGGTATTTTAATTTTTGAAGTCTCGATGGGAACATTAAATATTTCCCAAAAAAATGTGAATGCACACTGTTAATGGTTTGCTTTTCGTTGCGTGTGGAGTTTTTAATTTTTTTTTTGTTTGAATAGTCGGTGCTAAATTGGGTGCCATTAGCACTAGATTTAGCGTTGACTATTGATAGAAAATGTAATCAATTTGGGGTGCTAAATGGGGTGCAAATTGTACCTCATTTAGTGAAAATTGTGGAAGATTGTGAAAAAAGGAATAAACAGTGTGTTTGGGAGGTAACTCACCCACTTCAACAAGAATAAGATCCACTAGATGAGTGAGTAAATGATTGAAATTGGCCATAGGACAGTTATCAATGTTTTCTACAGTTGGAGGATCAAATTTTCCTTGAGAAGGAGGAGGAGGAGGAAATTCATCTCTTCTTAGGGGGTTTTCATCAATACCCCACAAAAAAAACCTCTTCTTCTTCTTTTGTCCAACTAGAGGGTTCACATTATCTTGATCCCCTCCTATGGGGATATTCAAAGCAGTTGGTGCTTATACTAGTTCACTTTACGAGTGATCCAGGATCTCAAAATTCAATAGAGTTAAAGTATTCAAAATGCAAAGTAAATCTTACAAAGTGGAAGAGCTCGTCAGCAGCTTTCCGGTGACGTTCGTTTCAGGAAAAATGACTTCCAGATGATGAATATGTCAATAGTTGAAGTTTTGTCAAAGATGGTTAAAATGGTGAGAAATAGTTTAAAAAAATGTAATTTAAGACTATGAGAATTGAACCCAAGACATTAGAATAAAGCCACCATGACCCCATGGTTTGGAAAAAAAGAGGTGGTCAAGGGATTAGCCCTTGACCTTGCCAACAACAAGGCCCCCCTTGATATTTAAATGCTATTAAAACTATGCCATATATCCAAAGTCCACAACCATATGATGCGCCCAAAACATATGTTAAAACATACCATATGTAATATAATGCGCCAACTATATGGTAAACCCAAAACATATATTAAAACATACCATATAATGCGCCAACCATATGATGCGCCCAAAACATATGTTGAAACATATCATATGTAATATAATGCTTGATGGTGAGGGCTTGAATAAAACTAGTGAATATATGGGAGATAGTTATAGTAACCCTACAAAGTTATCATCCAAGGTGAAATCCCATTTCAAAACAATTAAGGAAATTCTAGGAAGGCCTCTAATAGTATTTCTCTATCTATCATAGGTATCACAAGTAGTACTTCTCACTTGTATCCACTCAATAAAAACCTAGAAGAGGTTTCTAAGGTTACCTATTCACAATTATAATCAGGTAGAATAGTTGTAGATTAGGCTTTCGTGTTGGGTAGGGATACATGAAACTTCATCCTATGGGAAACACTTTGGGTAGGACTGAGGGAATGGTGGTTGTCTTGGATATTTGATCAACATGAGTTTGGGTGTGAGAATTTTTTTTGTTGACATAGAGCCCAACTATCCCACTCTTAACCAACTGGATTCATGTAGATATCCTTTAGAGATACCAATAATTTAGAGTTTTTTCTGTAAAAGTCCTACTAAATTTAATTTAAATTTTTCTTCTTGTATTGTTGTTTTGTTCTCAATAAATTATTGACTAGTGTAAGGTAGTTACATAAACAATAAATGTGCCCATATGGAAACTAGGGTATCACTCCATTTGTTTAATGAGCCAACAAACTAGAAATTCCAAAACAATGCCCAAGATAGCAAGGTTAGTGAGGGTGTGTCCTCCAATGCAATAACCAAATCATCAAATGATGGATATCATGGACATGTGTGTAATAGTGGCCCCTTGGTTGTCATAGCAACCCCCTTAAAGAGATAGATGTCCTAAAAATGTGTGCCATTACTACCAATGCATGTGCAAGCAACCATCTCACCTCAAACCAAGGGGAAAAAGTGGGACAACCTAGGAAAATGGGCATAAAGGGTGAAACATCCCACTAAACCAATCTAAACAAAACCCTAAAATCATGTTCTAGAGCATGAAACATTGTTCTAATTCCATCAATCATCTCAAAACCATGGGGCACTCTAGAACTGTGTGCAAGGTAGTTAGGCCTCCTCAATAAATATTCTAAGATGTAATGACCAAGGGAGCATTCCATGATATGAGTCAGCCAACCTCCTTGAAATCTCAACCACATGCTAAAAATAGGGCCCCAAAGCTAAGGCACTCCTCATGAATATATCTCAACCATCAAATGTAAAACACACTTTCCAAGGCATGCACCTTAGGGATATGTGCCCTAGAGTGAGGGCACACTATCTCAAGGAGTATCAAGCAATGAGCAATAAAACTTTGGAAAATCACTTAGTTGATGGGTATCCCTCTCCATGAATGTGCTAAGGGTAAAAAAAGAGTGAACCATATATATAAGACCCTCATCAAACCCAGTTCTCTATCAATATCCACACGTAATATGCAAGCCTCCAAATATGCAATGATTCCCCAAGAGCTGATGTTAAATGAAACAATGAGCATCAAATCCACAACCGATAACCATCAAGACACATCCTTGAAACACAACCTTCTTGGGCATGGTCTTCAAACTAGAACAATGCCTCTGACAATATGAGGGGTAACATGTAGAATAGGTCATCCATATGTAAACCAATTGATTTAGGAGACCATTATTGCAAGATGAGGCTATAAGAGGGCATATTTAAGAGTTGTTATCAAAATTGCAAATGACAAAATGTCATGCTTCAAGCAATTAAAAACAAGACTTTGTGAAAAGAGGGATAAGTTAGCTCGTGTGGTAGATGAAAGCACTATATATATATATAGTCAAAAGAAGCATTGTTACATGATAGATGGCCTTCATGCATTTGTCAATGGAAGACATCATTAATGCACGTATCTCACAATGATTTGAATAAGCAACTTTGTTAACTTCATTATTTTTATATTGTTTGCATTTTAATGTTGGGCATAATTTTTTTATTATGTTTTATTAAGAACTAAACATAAAATAATTAAACAAAATAAAATATTTTAATCACCTAGAGTTAGGTGAAAAATTAATAAATTGAAGTTCAATTTTAGTTTCCTATTTCGTACCAAAACATAAATATTCAATCTCAATGATTTCACTAAGTCTTAAAACCCTCCCATACTGGCAATGCATTCGCCTAGTCTAACCATGTAAAATTTCATTGCATACAATCACATTTTGAATAAATTTCAACGTTGGCCCCATTCACTACTCACTGTGTTGGGTTGGTTGATGACATTGCAGATGAGCGTGTTGGAAGAAATTCCATGACATTTTAAGAGAGTTCCGACCAATATTCTATAGATGGCAATGATGAATGATGAAAATGATCAGACCGCATAATGAAGGTTCATGCAAACGTGGAGGATGTCGAATATTATACGGGGACATCAAGCATCCTTGACTCTTGAAACCCTCACATAACATCAAGGCATGTGTCTCGTTTAACCATGTCAAATTTCAACTTAACCCCTAAACCCTAAGCCATTGGCCCTTAAATCCTTAATCCCCAATCCCTAAACCCTTAAGCCCTCAACCTTAGTTAATCACTAATCCTTTAACACAAAAATCCCAAATCCCTTAACCCCCAAACCATCGACCCTTAAGCACTTAAATCCTAATCCCTAATTTGTTAATCCATAAACCCCTATGCCCTAATAACTTAAACATTAATCCCCTAGCCCATAATACCTAATCTATTAACCATTAAACTACCTAACCCATAAGCGCCAAATCCCTTATCTCTTGACCCTTAATCCCTTAAACCATAAACCCTAATTCTTTAACCCTTAATTCATGTACCCCAAATCCCTAAATCACATAATCCTCAAAGTCCCTATCCACTTATCCCCTGACATCTCAACTAATTAACTATTTAGGCACATTCGACACTAAACCCCATTCAATGCTCACTGTGCGACATTGGTGGATGAAATTGGTGATGGGCATGTTGGAAGACATTCCATGACATTTAAAGAGAGTTTTGACAAGCATTTCATAGATGTGAACGACAGATGATGACAATGAGACTGCATGATGAACGTTGATCCAAACATGGATGATCTCAAAAATTATGTGGGGACATTAGGTATCCTTGAGTCTTGAAACCCTCGCATATCGTCATGCAATATGTCTAAATTGGAAGAAGTTCCATGAAATTTCAAGAGAGTTCCGACAAATCCCTAACTCCCCTAACCCCTGATCCATTGACCCTTAAATCCTTAAGCCCTAATCCCTAATTAACCCTTAATTCATCAACCTTACTTAATCACTAATCCTTTAACACAAAATCCCTAAATCCCCTAACCCCTAACTCATCAACCCTTAAAAAATTAACACTAATCCCTAATCCATTAATCCATAAACCCCTATTCCCTAAGCACTTAAACATTAATCCCCTAGCCCATAATCCCTAAGTCATTAACCATTAAACTACCTAACCCATAAGTGTCAAATCCCTTAACTCTTGACCCTTAATCCCTTAAACCCTAACCCCTAATCCATTAACCCTTAATCCATGTACCCCAAATCCCTAAATCCTATCATCCTTAAATCCCCTATCCACTTAACCCCCAACACCTCAACTAATTAACTATTTAGGCTAATATGGCTACATCCAGCGCTACTTCTAGTGCAATTTTTTGTGCTAACTGGGGCGTTAAATCAAATGCTAAAAGGGGCATTATTTATGGCACTAAAGGGGCGTTATTTATGGCACTAAAGAGGGCATTATTTATGACACTAAATGGAGTGCAATTTTCAACGCTAAATTGAGCGCAATTTCTGGCGTTGTTAGCAAGTAAATTTTGGTCGACGCAAAAAATGCCATAAATAGCTCCATCCCAATAAATAGCATCGGATTTTTCAAAAAATTGAATAAAAATACACTAAAACCAACTTTGAAAGAAAATAAGGGAGCAAAAATGAGAGCAAATCATAGGGATTTGTTGTAGTGAAAAAAACAAAAAACAAAAAAAGTTTTATCTGAGTTCCTTAATGCATTGTGTGGGATATACCCAACATTAATAAAATAACGTACAAGATTTACAAACCATAGAAAAACGTTGTGTCCAAAAAAACTCCAAACCCAAAATATAAAACTTTGGCTATAACATATAGAAACACATTCCTTCAAAAGGAAGTCATGTTCCTAAGCAGCGAAAGGGTAGAATACAAAAGACCATGTTATAATTTGTAATATGGGTTGAACTTCAAACTGAACTAGGTGATGAACATTAAAATTAAAGTCAATAATTATAAATGATTGTTAAACATACAAATATTATAAAGGTTTATATGATAAATACACACTATTGTGTGAATAATCCAAAGACTATAAAGGTTTATATGAGAAATAAACACTACTTGATTCAAGGGCTTTGATCTCAAACTACATTGGGTGATAAACATCACAAGTGAAGTCAATAACTATAGATGATCATGAAAAATCTAAACATTACAAAGGTTTAGGTTAGAGCTTAACCCTAATAAATCCAAAAATTACAAAGGTAGGTTTAGTGGTTGATAAAACAATTTTTTTTTTTTTATAGCTAATTTAAATTTCATGATAGCTTCGTTTATGAAAACAACAACTTGGAGGAAGTGACTTCATTGAGAAAATGATTACTCACCACAAGCTCAACTAAAATTATAGCATTGAGAAAAGGATTACTGGGGGATGGAAAGCTTATTATGGGCTTGAAAACAATTGTCAATCGGTCGATCTTTGGAGTTGGGATAAGAAGAAACTCCTCTTTGAGACTCTTGTTACACATGTTATTCTTTATGGATGTGAATTCTGGGGTTGTAGTATCTCTCGTGAATCCTAGAGAAAGATAGAGAAAATACAAAATAATTTTATAACCTATAATCTCAAAATTAAAGGAAATACACCCTATCCCATCCTCCTCTTAGAAACAAGTCTCTCCCCCATTGAGAGCACAACTATGACTAGATACCTAATGTATAATAACAAGTTAAACAACATGGAAGACAAGAGGCTTCCTAAAACTGCCTTAAAATCGAGTCGTAACCACCATCGACTCAAGCGAGGATGGCATAAAGATGTTCGGTCTTGGCTAAACTATTGGGGAATCATGGAAGACACCATTTTGCAGAATAAAGAAACTATTAAAAATATCATCAAATCAAAATTTAAGGAGAAAATGTGGTGTGATAAAGAGTTAGAGGAAAAAAGAAAATTAAGGTATTATAAGGATGTAATTGGCCCTAATCTAGAAGATCAAAATTATCTATTTGTTTTGACAAGTGTAAAGAAAAAAATAAGCATTGCAAAGATAAGAACAAATTCTCATGAGCTCTATAGTGAAACTGGGCATTGGTCAATTCCTAAAACACCATGGGATGAAAGAGTGTGTCACCGTTGTGACACTAAGAAGGTTGAAGATGAAAAGCACTTTTTCTTATATTGTCTAGCCTATACCCATATTAGGTCTCGTTTTCAAAATATTTGTCACACTACCATCCTTCTTAACCTATTAACTCAACAAAACTATGGTGATCTTGGAAAGCTTCTCTTAATGCGTTTCGAGCACAGAAACAAAATTCTAAAGAATTGCATGTAATCACTTACCCTCTTAAGGTCCGATAGACCAATTCGGTCTTAGTGGATGTTAATCATCTGATCCAGATTTTATGAGCAGAACGAAATGAATACAGACTATTAAAATATTCTTAACACAAAATAACAGAGATACAATAAAATTGGTTTTCTATTCAATAAGGAAATAAGCTGAAACTGTAAAATGCAGTGGAAAACAAGCTTGTTGGAATGGTGGCGGCTTATCTCTCAGAAGAGATGTGACGGATGAAATCATTCGGAAGAAGATGATTAAAATGAGGCTCTAAAGGCCTTTTTACAATAAACAGGATTTTCAAAAACCCTAGACATCCAAAAACCTAACCCTAACAGATGAAGCGCCAAAAGTCATGTGGGCCCCGTTTGGGTAAGTTAGTACATCAACTTCCCGGGGTCGTAACTTTTGCATACAATCTTCGTTTTAGGCGCATGATAGCCCATTGGAAAGGTATTTTCAAGGAGATTAATTTGGGGGGATAAATCAGAGCCTTTGGTAATAATTGAGAATCTCAATCCCCAAAAAAATTCATTTAGGCCCTCAAAATGGCCCCGGAAGTTAAAAACTACTAAAAATAGTAAATTGCCAAAATTGCCAGAACATTGTTTTGAGTGATTTGGAAAAGGTGGGTAGCCACCGATATCAACCTAGATCAATCCTCCCTCCTTAGGAATCAATGGTCTCCATTGTGTTGATTTCCCCTATCAAATGAGGAAATTTCTGTTGAATTTGGCCCGAGGTGAGCCACTTGCCTTGGTGCAGTAGTTTCCCTGCTTTGACGACTCGATAAAGTTGGATCCTTTGTTGTCGAGTGCCCTTGATCCATGTGTCCACAATATGATCACTAGATACATGTTTCATGCAATCACCATTGAGCTCTTTTGGTGTCAACTTCTCTGTTATCTTTGAGGTGTCCAATAATGGTGGGAAATATGGCCAAATGAGAGCCACATTGAAGACTGGGTGCAGGCCAAGGAAAGGGGGAATGTTGAGCTCAAAAGAATTGTCACCCACATCCTTGGTGATGGTGTAAGGATCATAACGGAGTGGGAGAAGCTTATGATGGGGCCATGTAAGGTGTTCTTTATACAAGTGCAATCAAACTTTGTTTCCCACCTGAAACTTATGTGGCACATGATGTTGATCATGGTGTTACTTGTACTTGGCATTAGACTTATGTAGAATATCCTAAATCTATTGTTGGATGTGTTGGATCCGATCAATGAACTAAGTGGCTTTGTCAGCTTTTGGTGGAGCAGGGGACGAGTCGGCCGAGGTGGTCACCAAGGGTAGTGCAACATCCATGGGGCCCAATGGTTGGAAGCCCAACCCCACCTGAAAGGGGTTGTGGCCAGTTGAGCTATGCAGGGCTCGGTTGTAGCTATGTTGGACAGAGGGAAAACTCTCATCCCATGTGCGGGCATGTTTTGAATTGTACATGCATAGGATATGTACGATCATATGATTGACAACCTCAATTTGGACATCTGTATGGGGGTGGAAGGTAGTGGATTTGTTGATCTTGGTATCCAACAGTGACCAGAGACTCAACCAGAATGTGCTAAGGAACCGATTGTCACACTATGAGAAAATGGTTTGTGGGAACCAAAAATGTACCCATACTCATTCAAAGAAGACCTTGGCAATGACTTATGTTGTGATGTTCTTCTTGCAAGCGGATAGAATTTCCATCTTGGAAAAGCTATCAACAACCAAAAAAAACACAGTCATTTCCCCTCTTGGTGGACGGGAGGCCCAACATGTAGTCTATTGAGATGGATTCCCATGACCTGTTAGGAGTAGGCAGAGGGGTGTACAATCCATGTTTCTTAGTGGTCGGTTTTCAAATAGCATAGGAGGTGCAAGACTTGATATACTTGTCAACATCCTCTCAAAGTTTCAGCCAGTAGAAATGTTTTTGCATCATTTCCACTGTCTTTTCGATGCCAAAGTGTCATGCCACCCAATTGTAGTGAGCTTCCCAAATCAGCTTTGCGTGCTCGCTTGATGGAATGCAGAGATGGCCCAGATGGCACAAAAACTTGTCTAGAAGATGGAAGTTAGCTACCATTGAGTTAGCGTCCAACATTTGGTAGGTGGTGGAGAAGTCAGGGTTTGTCTCATAGAGGTGCGACCATCCATAGGTCTCGTGGCCACAAGAGTCTAGCATCATGGTGAGTGTCGCGACTGGAGGTCATCTAAGGCAATCAACAACTCGGTTGGTACTTCTTGTTTTATACTTGATGTTGAGGTGGAACTACTGTAAGTATGTGGACCACTTCTGATGGAGGTCATTCTGCAATTTTCCTTGGGTCTGCATGAACTGTAGTGGCTTGTGATCAGTGTGGATGACTGTATCCTTCCCAAGAATGTAATGTCTCCACTGGCAAGAGGATTTCACAATGGAGTACATTTATTTGTCGTAAGTAGGGTACTTACGGACAACATCTGATAGTGTCTCACTATAATATGCCATGGGGTGGCCATGTTGGGTGAGAACGATGCCCACAACATAGTTTGAAGCATTTGTCTTGATCTCAAAGGGATGTTGTAGGTCCGGTAATGAAAGTACTGGGGATGAACACAAATTCTTCTTCAATTCATCGAAGGCTTGTTGTTGGGATAGGCCCTACACAATTTTTTCCTTACCGCCACCCCTGATTACTTGGCTGAGGGCCCATACGATATGAGAGAATCCCAAAACGAACATTCGATAGAAATTGGCGAGGCCCAAGAAACTCTAAAGTTTAGTGAGTGTGGTTGGGGTTGGCTAGTCGCGGATGACCTGGATCTTGGCTAGATCCACATGCACACCATGTCGAACAACGATGTAGCCTAAGTAATGAACCTTGTCCATGTCGAAGGAGCATTTTTCCAAGTTTGCATATAGTTTGTGTTGTCGCAGGGTGTGTAGAACCTGTTGAATGTGCTACAAGTGTTCCACCCAAGTCTTGATGTAGATGAGGATGTCATCCAAATACACCACTACAAAATTATTGGTGAAAGTTCGTAGGATATCATCCATCATCCTCATAAATGTTGTTGGAACATTTTTTAAACCAAAGGGCATGACCATCCATTCAAAAATAGCTTCTTTTGACTTGAAGGCAGTCTTCCATACATCTGTTTGTTCTATTGGGACCTGGTGGTAGCCAGACTTCATATCAATCTTACTGAAGTAATTTCCCCCCATGAGCTGATCAAGGAAGTCATCGATTCAAGGAATCAGGTACCAATTTCGGACTATGATTTTATTCAGGGCTTGATAATCAATGCAAAGTCATCAGGTCATGTCTTTCTTCTACACCAACATGATTGGGCTCCCACAAGGTGATGATTTGGGACATATGTGACCCTTGTGGAGAAGTTCTTGGATCTTCCTTTTGATCTCCTCATTTTCTAATAGAGAGTGGTGGTAGACTGGTCCATTAGGTAGCTATGCGCCTGGGTTCAGATCGATGGGATGATTAACCTGGAAATGTAGAGGTACCCTGGTAGGAGAGGAGAAGATATCTTAGTATTCTTCCACGACCTTATCTGCTTTCTTATGTTGTGTGGAGAGATCGGTCGCAAAGGCCCTGGATGTGGTTGTGATCTTTCGCTCACACTGAGAGAGAATAACGAAGAAGACAAATTTCCAGGTCTGAGAGATGACCTTCCTACATTGTTTGGCAAAGATCAAGGAAATATCACTAGGAGGGACTGCCTTGGGTATCCTTTACAATTTCCTGTTCAAAGTAATAATAACACTACAATACCTAGACTCATATACAATAGATGTTTCCATAAATCAGGTTGGTCCAAAAGAACATTGCAAACTTGGAGAGGAGAAACATCACACAATACCTCGTCTTTGAAGGGATTGATGTCGTACGATAGTCGACACTGTTGGATGACGCAGAGATCGCTTCCTTGGCGGAGCCATCCAATGGTGTAGGGTTGTGGGTGTAGCATTGTCAGCAGGGCCAGCCTCTTAACAACCTATACTAAGATGAGGTTCTTCTTGCTACCACTATCAACGATGAAGCAACAGGATGCCTTTTACCCACATCTATGAATGGAAGAGGTGCTCATCTTCTTCTGGCACATCTGGTTCACTGGGCTAGAGCTTGGTGGTAGCAACGGTGGCACTGGATTCCACGTCAATGATATGTCTTCCCCTTTCTAGTTTTGACTTAGAGTCAGAACCCGCATCTGCTTCAGAGGCTTTCACTTCATCCACCAGCGACTTCTTTGAGTGGCAATCGTTAATGTTATGCCAAGGGCTCTTATGGAAGTCGCACCACTTCCCAATATGTTTCCTTGTCTTTCTGGTGTCCTTCTTTGCTTGCGGCTTAGACTGGTTGTCTTGATACTATCCATCTTTGCTTTGTCCTTTGTTTTGTGTGTTGAGGTTGCCCCTATCTAGCTTTTTTTGTGAGGGGTTCCCAGGCCCAAATTGTCGCATCTTTTGTTTGAGCTTTTGCTTGATTTTGATGACATATCAGTAGGTTGCGCCCAAGGACGAGATGTATAGAAATTCCATTTTGGTCTAGATGTATCTATGCAAAGCACCGCGATACTTGAGCACCAGATGTTGCTCTGAATCTTTGATACCCATCTTGGTGCGCAAGGTATGGAATATATTTGTGAACTCTGGCACTGCTTGGTCTCCTTCTTGCCGCAATGTGGTCCATTTGGTATACAAGTTGTCAGAACTTCCAAAAAGGTATTATTGTTCCTTAATAGCATCCCTGAAGGATTCTCAGGTGGTCGCTACTTTAAATAATGAGGGTTTGTAACACCCTGTTTCCCCCAGTTTGTAAAAAATAACTGGATTGGCCAAGAACTATGGAAAACTCATAAATGTGAATATGTGATGTAAATGGACCTTGAGGAAAAGGTCAATGAATGTGAATAACATTATGAATTTTATT
>ML791138.1:800495-811909 GCA_009831015.1 Picea engelmannii
GGGGGGGGGGGGATTGAGCAAGGTTGCTCACTTTGTTCATGTCAATTTGCAAGGAAATATATATTTCCAGTATCTTCATGAGAGAAATATTTTGGTTGCATGACATACCTAAGGAGATCATATCTGACAGAGATAAAAAATTTACTTCAAGCTTTTGGAAATATTTAATGGTTGGTTTTGAGACTAAGTTGTTGTTTAGCACAACCTATCACCCTCAAACTAAGGGACAGATAGAGAGAGGGTAAACCAAGTATTAGAGGACATGTTAAGGATGCATGTACTGCATTAGACTAACAAGTGGGAAGACTACCTACCACTAGTAGAGTTTTCCTACAACAATGGCTATCAAGAGTCATTGAAGATGAGCCCTTTTAAATCCCTCTATGGTAGACAGTGCAAGATTCCAATCAGCTAGAATAATTTTAGTAGATAGAATTACAATCGGGCCAAACATGCTGAAAGAAATGGAACAAAAAGTAATTCAGATAAAACAGAATCTAAAAATAGATCAGGTGATCCGGGTGGATATTGGTGGCCATCCACCTATTTCAACTGGCTCCTCATGTTAGTTTTTAGTTCAACACATTCTTTTGTACTTCTTTGTAATTTTGGGTTCTACACTTTTGTGGTTGTATGAATCCCTACACATATTTCAGGTGGATACATGTGGTCTCCCACCTAATCCAACTGGCTTATTTTGTATGTTTGCATGTTAGCACATATTTATGTACTTCCAGGGTCATTTTGGGGCCCTAAACAGTGGTCTTTTGGTGTGCCAAAATCAAACTATAGACGGAGTCAGAGTTTGATGGCATAATGCATAGTTCTCGAAAATACATTCTTAGCCTGCTATCACACACCTAAAACGAAGATCGTATGCAAAAGTTATGACCCCAAGAAGTTAATGTACTAACTTTCCCAAACAGGGCCCACATGACTTTTGGCATTTCATCTCCTAGGGTTAAGTTTTTGGATGTCTAGGGTTTTGGCAGTCATGTTTATCATAAAAAGGCCTTCAAAGCCTCAATGCAATCTTCTTCTTGTGAATGAGCATAGCCATCACATCTCTTCTCAAAGATAAAGATGCCACCATTCTAGCGAGTCTTGCACTCTGTATTTTTATAGTCTCTATACAATTCTTTCATTAATAGAAATCAAATATTGTTGTATTTCTTTGTTTCTGAAAATTTTTATGTGTATTTCATTGTAATTTATCTTCTTCATTTTGTTCTGAAAATAATATGGATCAATGGTATCAGAGTGGGATGCTCTTGATCATTTTTTCAGCACATGTCCCCGACGAGGTCCAAGTATATCCAGTTGGGTCTCGAGCTTGTCTCTCTTGAGGACAATCATTCTCGCACACCTAATAAATCCTCGATGGCAGTAGAAAAGTAAAACGGTGGAGGATAAGATTCTATTAAATGATTTCTTGAGCAAGCTCTCGCGTGACAGAGGGACGAAATGATGGATAATTTTTCACACATCCTTCAACACCCATCGATAACAACAGGTGCATCTCCATCAAGTGGTCATTCTGTAGGAACTTCTCCCTTCAAGGTACAAGTTGATTTTGATATTCTCATATTTGAAGGTCAGATAGATGTGGATGCCTTAGAAAAATGGTTAAATCTATTAGAAGGTTATTTCTCTATTCAAAAAAATTTCGACAAGGAAAATATCACCTTCACACTTTTCAAGGCTCTCCCCCATGTCAAAAATTGGTGGGAAAATTACTGGGAGAAAAGTTCCACAGAGGAATCTGGAATATATGGGGCCGAACCCACTTGGTATTTTTTTGTGGATGCGGTCAAAGAGTAGTACTATCATGTTGATAACTATGAAGACCAATACATGAGATGGACCACACTTTGACAAGAGAAGAGCCAAACAGTGTCGGAGTTCACAAATACTTTCCATACCTTTCGCACCAAGATGGATATCAAAGAATCTAAGTGGCATCTGGTTCTGAAATACCGTGGGGCTCTGCATAGGTACATCCAAACCGAAATGGATTTCCTAAACATCTCATCATTGGGAGATGCCTATCGATATACTTTCAAAATCGAGCAGAAATTTAGGCACCAGAACAAATGGGAATTTGGGTCTGCAAATATGAAACAACCAAAGCATAGTAAAGATTACTCTAACCAACAGCCTCTAGACAACCAGTCTAAGACACAAGACAAGAAGGGTAAAGGAAAGATGAAGAATGACACTGGGAAGTGGTGTGACTTACAAAAAATCCCCTAGCACAACACCAATGAATGTCGCTCGAAACAGTCATTGGTAGTTGAGGTCAAAGACACGGAGGCAAGCCCTGATTTGGAATCTGATCTAGAAAATATTGAAAACAAACAGATCATCGATGCAAACCCCACTGCTATTGTTGCGACCACAAAAATTCAACTAGAAGAACCAATCGATCATGAAGAGGGGGAGTGGCTCTTCCATCCACATATGTAGATGAAGGGGACCCCATTGCATTTCATTGTTGATAACATCAGCCAAAAAAACCTCATCTCAGCTAAGGTCGTCAAACAGTTGGGGTTGTCGACAACACCACACATTGGGTGGCTTCACTAGAGACGAGGTCTTTGGGTCAGCCAATAGTGTAATTTGTCCTATGGCATCAAGCCCTTCAAGGATGAGGTAGTGTGCGATGTTTCCCCTCTTGATGTATGTGATGTTGTTTTGGGCCAACCATATATGTGGAAACGTCATGTTATCTATGAGTCTAGACCCTGTAGTGTCATTATTACTCTGGGAGGTCAGCTCTATAGGATACCAAAGGTAGTTATGACGATTGCTCCACCAAAAAAATGTTGCATGGTAATCTCTCATACTGCAAAATGTATCCTCTTCATAGTCTATTCAAAGGATGCACAAAAGGTCACTACAACCATTGCATCCTCAACACCTTCTATCCAACAAAAACATATATTTTCGAAGAGAAAAAATATATTGTTTCTTCACCTACAATGGTGCTTACACAATGCATCGTCAAACCAAGAGACAACAGGTTGGTGGAACATATTTAACCCTGCCAGTGACAAGTTTTTGATAGTCTTCCACAGACCAAGCAACACAACTTCTCCAACAAGGAACGCAGCTCACCAAGATTCATATTCAAAAAATGTTTTCCCCTGTTCCCTAGGCATTCAATGCAATGGATAACATTGCTTCCTAAGGGGGGAGGACTAATCCAGGTGGATATTGGTGGCCACCCACCTATTCCAACTGGCTCCTCTTATCAATTTTTAGTTCGCCACATTCTTCTATACTCCTTTGTAATTGTGGGTTCTACACTTCTGGGGTTTTCTAAATCCCTACACATCTTCCAGGTGGATATTGGTGGCCTGTTACCTAATCCAACTGGCTTATTTCATATGTTTTCAAGTCATCACATCGTTTTTTACTTCCAGGGTTGTTTTGGGGCCCTAAACAGTTTTTCTTTGGTGTGCCACAATCAAATTGTAGACAGAGTCATATTTTGATGACATAATGTCTAGTTCTCGAAAATAACTTTCCAATGGGCTATCACTCGCCTAAAATGGAGATCGTATGCAAAAGTTACGACCCTAAGGTTAGGTTTTTGGATGTCTATGGTTTTGGAATTCATGTTTATCATAAAAAGGCCTTCAGAGCCTCATTCTAATCATCTTCTTGTGAATGAGCATAGTTGTAACATCTCTTCTCATAGATAAATCTGTCACCATTCTAGCGAGTCTTGCACTATATATTTTTATAGTCTCTTTACAATTCTTTCATTAATAGAAATCAAGTAATGTTGTATTTCTCTGTTTCTAGAAATTTTCATGAGTATTTCATTGTAATTTCTCTGCTTCATTTCATTCCAGAAATAATATGGATCATCAGGATAGACAAAAAAGCTATGCAGATAGAAAGAGGACTCCTAGAGAGTTCAAAACAAGGGATCACATGTATCTCATAGTTAGACCTAGGAGAAGCTCCTTGAGAATGGAAGCTTGTGCCAAGATGGCACCTCGGTATTGTTGACCCTTTGAAATTTTGGATAGAGTGGGACATGTAGCCTATAGGCTATCACTTCCTCCCACAGTGACGGCATGTGATGTTTTCCATGTTTCATTATTAAATAAATATGTACATGATCCTAATCATATTATTGACTGGCTTGTGATTCAGGTGGAACCAGAGGGAGAATTCCTGCCAGAACCTCAATGAATAATAGACAGGAAGGAGACCCCACTTAGGAATAGAACCATTACACAGGTCAAGGTGTAGTGGAAACACTTTGGCCCAGATGAGGCTACATGGGAAATGGAGGATGCCATGAGACAAGCATATCCATTTTTGTTTACTTATGTACATACAGAACACGTCGGTAGATAGAACATAGAGGACAATGTTCCTTTAAAGGGGAGGGGATTGTAATACCCTTGTTTCCACCAGTTTGTAAATATAACTATAACTGGCCAAGAGACTATGGCAGACTAGGTATGTGTGAATGTTTGATTTGATGAACCTTTGTATAAAAGGTCAATGTATATATTTTATGCTATTAATAGAAAATGGATAAGTGTTGCATAACTGCTAAAAGGGGGGTTTGACAAGATAGACCATGAATGCTATGAGAGAGATGGTGAGGGGAACTAGAAATGGTTGAGATGACCCTCCACTAAACCAATACCTTACGGACTTAATGGCTCATACCCATAACAGTTCTCTAACTCATAAATGAATTACCAATCAGAGTGGTAGCTGGAAGAGTCCTCCTCAAGAGTTAATGAGAAGATGGGGTAGAGTACCCATCTATGAGACTTCCAGACCTGACCATTAGTTAGGGATTCAAACCCACACAACCTTGCTGAGGAAGGCAACAAAGAGGTAATTTGTGGGCAGAGGAAGGAGAGCGAAAAAATGGATTTGTGAAGAGAGCATAGTCGAAAGAGAAATCTCAAGAAGAGAAAAAGATCAATTACAACTCTCTGGTTCGAGAAAGAACTGAGAAATAATATCGTTCTGGGTGCAAGAAGTGGCTAGCATGGTTTTCGTTACAAGCTGATAAACAAGGCTGATGAGTGATTGTGGAAGTACTTATGCAAACCTCCTTGCTTGGTATAGAAAAAACTTGTTGCCAAGGTACTGTGGGAGGAGGAGAGTAACCTTTGTCCCTGACTATCGCTGAGAAAGAAGAAAGAGTCTCTCTCATAGCATCATGGTCTAGCTCGAGGGTGGACAACGGTAAATCCATCAGGAGTGGTTGTGCATATGGTTGGGTGGAAACAGACACCCCTTTCAGCGGTCAATTCACAAACTCTGGTTCTCTGATAAGTATTTTCATACTTTGTGTGTTCAAATGGAAATGGTGATTGAATACATATATTTATCTATCTATGAATGATTTATGTATTGAATGAATAAGGTACATGTATGTATTATCTCCCTATGAACTCATGTTTTTGAATGGTCGTATGTTTGCCTCCTCTTAGCAGTTAAAGAGTCGTGGGACGTAAGCCTACATTAGGGTTGGGGTAGAATTTATAGAAATGTTTAAGTCTTGTCAACCTCTTGAATCTACCCTCGTGGGAATTTCAAGTTCAAACCCTATGGAAGGAGGGTGCCTCCTTCATACTCTTCACCGTATGACCGAGGGCTCATGCCCTTGTTCTTAACCCATTTACGGCTAAATGAATTAGCGTGTAACCCATAATATTTTCCAAAGGACCCATGTGACCAAGGTCTGGGAATCCTACGTTGGGCCCGAAAGGAGTTAAGCCTTCTGGATTTGAAACTTCAAGAGTTCGGAGCTCCAAAGTGTTTCAACCCTACCGTTTATAAACTAGCCGAAGGAAACTGATGGTTGCGATTACCCACAAGGTTGACTGGAGCCCGGCGGTTTCCTTACCCAAGATAGAAAAACTTGCCCCACTATTAAACCTTGACCCATTTACCCATCGTGAAGCAATGTGAACCACCGATCTGAGAGTATTCGGGAGCCCCCTTAATTGTTGGATTCATGCCGAGGTAACTTTGGTAAAGTCTCACTTCATGAGAACGTGGATGATATAGCATCAAACTCCCTGAGCACCGAAGTCATGAAGTCATGAAATCCATGGATTTGGGGAGTTTTTTAAGAACCCCTCTTAACTGTCCAATCATCCAGAGGAGGGACCCGCATACTATACTTTGGCAAAGTCCTACTTCGAGAGAGTGGATCAGCCATAAAGATGAAACCCCGAAAGGCCAGAGTTGTGAAGTAACAAGAACAGTAGAACTAGGGATCCTTCGAGATCTTCCCTGGCTATTGGATTTATGCCAAGGTCAACGTAACATTGACCACTCTGGGAGCAAGGAGGGAGTCACACCACGAATCCCCCGAGTGTCAAAGTTATGAAGTAATGTAGGTTATAGATCCATGGGTTACGTGAACACACCGTGATCATAAGATCGAAGGATTTGGAAGGCAATCAGTGTGGGGTGACGTGGTATGCAGATGTTACCCAAGGTGACGTGGACCCACGTTTGATGTGCCATGTGTCACTTGGATCTGGATGTTTTAGCAACCCTACAAGCCCATTAAGATGTGACATGTGTCACCTACTATAGGGGCCATGTGTCCTATCTGCCTTGTCGTGTGTCATCTCTTGCAATTCC
Organism: Picea engelmannii; assembly: GCA_009831015.1. NCBI lineage: Eukaryota > Viridiplantae > Streptophyta > Pinopsida > Pinales > Pinaceae > Picea > Picea engelmannii. The sequence continues at coordinate 807,135 of ML791138.1, forward strand.
ATGTTTGGTCCATGTGGCAGTAGGAGTATTTGAGACCCACCGGTATTCGTCATCGCATCTAGTACGTCACCTCATGCGAGAGTGGACTCCTCAGAAGTTCGGGACTTGGGGACTCTGGGAGTTTGGGATACAGTGTCGAGGGTGAGTCGAAAGTCCTTAAGGATGGAGCCACGTGGAAATATTTCAGGATCCTTCGGGAATTCGGGACTCCAGAGGACATGCGTGCAGAAAAGAAAATGGGCATTCAGTGCTGAAGCACTGAACGCCGAATTCTTCTCTAGTTGTGTATTAGATGAGGATTAAGTTTCACTGTTGGTTTGGATGGTGGATGGACCTTCCCTGTGGGAGGTAGGAACCTGGAAATGATACGAATGAGATGAATCCACGTGGGCACAACGTGGCCCTCAACCAACGAACGCCCGAAGGAATTTGGGAAGCCATAACTTGTAAACCAGAGGTCGGATTAGAGTCGGGTAACAGTCATTAGGAAGCCACAGGTGAGTAGAAGAGGATGAATCATCTTGGAGAGATGATTCAAGATGATTTGAGTAAGCAAAATTTTGATGCCCTGTCCCTAGAAAGGGTACTTAGAGGTCGGGTTTGTTACACGTAACAAGAGTCTCAAAGAGGATTTTCTTCTTATCCCATATCCAAAGATCCGTTGATTTTCAATTGTTTTCAAGCCCATAATAAGATTTCCATTCCCCAATAATCCTTTTTTCAATGTTATAATTCCAGTTGAGCTTGTAGTGAATATCAATTCCAAGATATTTGTATGAATTCACTTCCTCCAAGTTGTTGTTGTCATATACGAAGGTATCATAAGTGATCTTACTGGATTTAATAATCATGACCTTAGTCTTGTAAGTATTAACAGTCATACCCATATTGGAGAAAAAATCCCATATTGGGTTTTCAAGATTGTGGGGACTCATCACCATAAGAATGATATCATCAGCATAAAGAAGATGATTGATAGCTATACCAGTGAGAGTAGGACTGACACAACCTACTTCTTCCAAGCAATCTTTTAACATGTCAATGTATATGCCAAAAAGGGTAGGGCACAAGGGACAACCTTACTTGACTCCAATATTGCAATTAATCTCTTTCTACCAACGCTCAATGTTCTTAAAATTGGAAATGACATTCTCATACAGCCTTATTGCAACAACCCTCAACTCGAAAGGCATTTTTATCTCCTCCAACCTATTCCAAAGGTTTTTCCTGGGTACTGTGTCAAACATTTTTCTAAAGTGAACAAAACAACAAAAAAGATTAGTTTTAGTATTGCAGAACTCCACTGCAATGATCCTAAAGGTAACAATATGGTCCATAGTTGAATGATATCTCCTAAACCCATCCCATCTTTTATCTCTTTTACAGTGACTTTCTAGCCAAAGGTTAATCTTCTTTTCCAAAATTATTCCATAAAGCTTGGCTAAAATTAGGCTAATCATAATGGTCCTATAATTAGAGGGAATGTTTCTATCCCCATTTTTTAAAATAGGAACAATGAGGCTTTGCGTCTAGGGTTTAGGGAAGCCCTTCTTGACTGCTAAATTGAAGAGCTTGTGTATGTGGGGGATGAGGATAGGCCCTCCGATTTTAAAATTTTCAGCTTGATAGCCTTCAATGTCCTTAGATTTCCCACTTGTAAGCCGCTTAACCCAAACTCTATGTCATCCAAAGAAAAAACTTCATCCTCTGTAGAGACAATAGGAATGGTGTCCATGGCATTAGGGAACTCGTAAAGAGTTTTAGGGTAGGAATTCCATTCCCAAGGGAATCATATTATTTTATTTAGTATTGCAGATTAGAATTTGTATCCACAACTTCTTAGGATCAAGCTTAGAAAGTTGTGAAAGTTGCTCTTGCCTTATAAATCATATAAAAACCCTATATCCAAATAACCTCCAAAACCAAAACATAAAACTTTGGCTACCATATATAGAAACACGCACTAGTTCAAAAGGAAATCATGCTCATGAGCATCCAAGGGTAAGCCCATGTTATAATTTATAACATGTGGCGAACTTCAAAGTGCAGTGGGTGAACATTAAAAGTAAATTCAATAACTATAAATAATAACCGTGAAAAATCCAAAGATTATAAAGGTTTATATGAAAAATAAACACTACTAGATTCAAGGTCTCTGATCTCAAACTATATTGGGTGGCATACATTAAAAGTGAAGTCAAGGGCTCTGATCTCAAACTATATTGGGCGGCATACATTAAAAGTGAAGTCAATAACCATAGATGGCCATGAAAAATCCAAACATTAAAAGAGTTTACATGAGAAATTTACAAAGGCTCGTAGATCAGAGAAAGAAACATACATTTCATTGGTAAAATACACAGCTAAAAGCTCCTCTTGGGTATCATGGCTTGTCTTCTGATCTTGAAGTTCATGCAATTCCAATATTCTGAACTATAGACAGAAACTAAAAACTTCAAACCCTGTTAGACAGACACACTTGGGTTGCAGACTATGAATACATTACAATAAACAATCCCAACTATAGTAGTTTATGAAAAGTGTCCTGCTACAGTACTGTAGCAGTGCTGCTATAGATGTACATCTCATTCAAGTCTGTTTTATCACTGAAATTGCAGTACAGTACTAATAAGTGAAGGCATAAAATACTATAGATATGTAGATAACCAAGGCAGTTGAAACTAGAACAACCAAAGCTGAAGTTGCCTTCACAGTGGAGTTTACTCCACAGGATAGAATGCCCAATCTAATCTGTATCACATTCACTATCGACAACATCAAGAATACGCATCCAACTACAGACCCAAGTGCCGAGGCAAGCATTCCAAGCTTTAGCAGCTTGTTGTTGATATGACCCTTGGTTGCCTCACGAAGATATTTGCTGTTGTTTATTATGATTGCTAATTTCAAGCCCTGTGCAATCAAGCTGGAGAACAGAAACGAACTGAATGATGCCACCTCAAACACCAAAAGGTTCTTAATAATGTTCTCACCTGCATCACAAGCGTTACTGTGTTCTAGGCTCTTCTGTCCAGGGGTTGCCAATGACAGCCCAACGAATACTGCAACTGTGAACAACGAGTTCACACTCACCAGGCCGTCCAGTGCTGTTACGTGCACACTTGTTGTTCCTTTGCTCGGAACCTTGTCAATCTCTTCTATAGGCTTACCACTACATGGAAATATGGAAATTTCAGGATTAAAGAACGATTGTTTCCTAAATCTACCTTTAAAATATCCGAAAATCAAAACAACATATCCACGTAAAAATATGTCCTATTAACCCAGAAATCTTGTGTTGACGAATTTATGAATGAATATTACTACCAGAGTCTTAAGAAATATCAAAAACATCTTTAGAAACCTCAAATAATATATAAAAACATCTTTAGAAAACCCAAATGAAAAAACTACTACATTGTTTCAATAACAATAACAATAATAATGTTCTAAGTTCTAGTTCTTTTCTGGAATATTATTATTTTACTAGAAATTGCATTAAAAAATTGTTGAATCTACAAATTTAATGATTAATTTTATATAATTTAAATATTTTAGAAAAAAATTTAACATTCTGAATCTATTTATATATTCAAAAATGTAATTTTAAATAATTGAAACTTAAAATTTCATTTAAATTTATATAACCAGATTTCTACCAAAAATATAAAAACTTAAAACATTTATACAATACATATGAAACATAAAAATAACTCATATAAAAAAAATGCTTTTTTAAAACCTTTAGAAGCTTGGCAAAACTCAAACTAGGAGATGGTGAAGCCTGAAGCTTACAGAATCGAATGATCTGTTGCCATCCCAATAATTGCTGGTAGATCGCACTCAATATGCAGTGTCTTCTTCAAATGACATCTAGATGAACTCCACGCAGCAATATGGACATCTAATTATATGTTTTGCCACTGAGGGTATAGCTGGATTGAAATAGTCTCAATTTTTTCTTTTACAATTAATTTGGTAGTTGTTGAAAAAGAAAACAGGCCACAATTATTTTTTTCACTGAGGGGGCAGCTGGATTGAAAAAGAGTCCCAATTTTGTTTTTCACAGTTAATTTGGTGGTAGTTGAAAAAGAAAACACAACTTTTACTACCAAGCTACCGGTCTACTTCATTTAAAAAGTTAAAACAGCCAGATAGATAGATAAGGATGCATGCGGCCGTGAGCTTTCATCCTTTGTGGCCATTATCTCTTCCTTGTTATGGAAGACAGTTCATTTTATTCCTCCTCTATCATGATTTCCAACTTTACAAAAAGAAAGTGAACATTACTAATGATTAATAATTACTGTATGAAATATTGCATAGTGATATGACTAATATTACTAGTCATTAATAATTATTCTGTTACATAGTATTTAATAGTTTAAGTAATTATTCTGTCACAAGTTCAAATTTAAAGAGGGTAGGGTATATATATTTCCGTAGATTTTATTGGGCGGAAGGAGTCTCATACACCAATTTAATGTCTAGCTTAGCAATAATCTTAAAAATAAATTATTATTATTATTATAGTTAACATTATTAATAACTAATAATTACTCTTACACATGTTACATTATGTTAAATTCTTATATGTATTGCATATGAGTAATTGTTGTCATTCTGTTAATTGTTGTTTGTTCAAATATAATGTATTTAACCTATATTTGTAGTTATGCATAAATATGACAAATATAATAATCTTGTCTGTTAAATTAACCTTATAATTTTGATTATAAATTACATTGTATTAAATATTTAACTAGATTATATAT
>ML791138.1:812092-851956 GCA_009831015.1 Picea engelmannii
TTTAATAATATATATATATTTCCATATACCATTTTAATACTCCTTAGCAATGTAGTTTATATTTTTCCATATAACATTCTAATACTCCTTAACAATGTAGTTATTAATCATCAAAATAACTGAAGTATAATCAATAATGTTGTAAAATTAAAGTGTAATCAATCAATCTAATAAAGAGTATAATGTTGTAAAATCTCACAAGTAACTTTCCTGGAGTACTTGAAAAAATGATTAATAAATTGAAGTGTAATCAATCAATCTAATAAACAGTACAATGTTGTAAAAACTCACAAGTAACTTTCTTGAAGTACTTGAAAAAAAAATGATTAATTCATCATAAGGTTTTCATTATGATGGAAATGATTAATTCACGAATACCAATTGCATTTGAAGTCCGATCAAGCTTTATAAAGTCCAGTCAAATCGGTTGGGTGAATGGGCGACCTTCCGAACCAGGCGTTACAGGATCCATTACTTTCTCCTTCCTGAGCATTAGAACACTCAGAATCTTACTGGTTGACTCTCACTGGTCTGCGAGTTTCCCGTATTGACTGTTATCTGAACTGTTTTGGCAGACTTTCCTCCCCGAGCCGGAAGTTTTCAGACTAGCTTATAGAAGTGGACTGTTTACTGGTGGTCCTACTTTTGTCTCCTAGTCCAGCTATTGAGCTACAGATCTGCCTTTCCCTGACTGTCCCGGTCTTCCAGACCTTTCTTGATTACCTTTACTACCCGACGGTTTTCACCTTCGCTCTTTTCCCACTAACTCGAACCTGCTGCCTTGTCTTTTTCGAGGGACCCTGCTTACCCCACTGTGTCTTTAAAATGGATGTTATGACAGACTTTCTGATGAAACCGTCTGATGAGCTGATCTGGAAACAGGAAGGCTTATTCGATAAGGTGGACTCATATGCAAAAAGTCAGTCATCTTTTTTAAATAAACCTCCTGCTCCCTCTGTTCCCGCCGAGACTCCCTCTGCATCAGTCCCCCCCCCTCTGACTTTAACTGGTGTACATTCTGTCCCAGACAGACCACTCCCTACCCGATCTTCGCTCCTGGACACTATAAAAGTCCCCTCGCCCACTGATAGAGCTCCACACAGCCAAAAGGTGTGGAAAGCTTCCAAAAAAGCAAAACGCTTAGTGCTGGGCGACGGCGTTGGCCTAGAGGACCTTTGTAAAATGTCTACCAGCGCACTGGTGGGTCGAGTTTCTTACAAGAGCTTAAGCAGACAGCCTCTGGAGGAGTGGATACAGTTATCGTGGTTTCCTCTTCTAGGTTACTCACCGGAGGTCCTCTTCCTTAAAAAAGAGTGGCTTTGTTTCATTTGTAAGTCACCTGATGATGCTTCTCTGCTACTCTCCTCTTTTTGGACCTACGGGGGTAGCAGCATAATGCTGAAGAGATGGAGATTGGCCTTCAACCCTGACTCCGATTACTTCCAGCTCCGTCACCTCTGGGTCCTTCTCCCGGGATTACCATTACATCTCTGGAACGAAGGATCTTTAAGAGCTATTAGAAATGCTCTTGGCCAGTTTATCTCTCTTGATGCACAGTGTCTAAAGAGTCCATTGAGGAAAATGGGCAGGGTTCTGGTTGAAATAGACATCACAGCAGGATTGCCGGAAAAGCTGGATATAGTTTGGCGAGGACGAACTCATCAACAGCCCCTAGACTACCTTGGGCTCCTTTTCCGCTGCAACTTATGTCGGGAAAAGGGCCATCTCCCACGAACATGCCCTGGTAAGTTTTCGAGCCACTGTTCTGAAGAGGATGAGCTACACTTGAATCCACCTGACTACTCAGAAGCCGACCCATCCCTGGCTTACCTGGATTCGAACCCTGCTTCCAGCCCTCCCTTACCAGAAAATGAGGTTAAACCGATCACCAAACTAAGTCAACTTTGCCTGTCTCTCTATCACACACTCTCTGCATCTGAAAAAGAAGACATAAACAACTTCCGTTGGCTCTCCAACTCTCCAGGTGAAGAGACGCCCCCACTCCAAACCGATCCACCCTCCACACTAGAATCAACTGCCCCCACCTCTCTCTGCTCGACACAGTCTACTGGTGAAACTTTTCTTTCCCCAGACACTTCCGCCGACCCCTCCCTCCCCCTCCCTACTCCCTCGACCGTGCATCCCTATTCTCTTCCTCCATCGTTGACTACACTCTTAGCCTCACAGGAGCTCCCTGGCTATAGTCAGCCGAAAGACGATGAAAATGCTCTCCTGGGCGCTCTGAGGCCCACTTCACCCTCTTCTTTGCACCTGAGATCCACTACTCAACTCCCAACTTATCGTGGCAAGGAAATCATTTCTTCGACAACTGAAGTTGGCACTTCAAACACAAAACAAAAGGATACCAAGACCTTCGCTTGGTCACAAGGTATAGCTACCGAAATATCCCCTCTACAAACTTGAAGTTCCAGGAAGAAGAAGGAGGTTCAAAGCACACAGCAATCGGTTTCAATATTGCCCACTCTGGATGGTAAGGCCCTTAGAGCAATGAAGGCCTTGGCACGATCAAAGTAATGATCGTGCTCTCCTTGAACATTAGAGGGATCGAAGGCACCCTCAAGACTGCCTCCTTCCGAAGATTACTGGCGCGTACAAAGCCCGATCTCATCTTTCTTCAAGAGACCCTCTCAGCCGATAATAAAGCTAGAGATTGTGTTCACTAGTTCAGACCATCATGGTATACAGCGGTGGTGAGCTCCTTAGGTACTTCCGGAGGTTTGCTGGTGGCTTGGGACCCCAGCCTTTTTGAACTGAGACCCGCCCTGTTGTGCGGGGGTTTACTGTTACGGGGCTACTGCTTAGCCACAAATTTGGAGTTGGCGCTGCTCAACATCTACGGACCCTGCTCGGAAAAAACGCTCTTCTGGTCACAGCTAGCTGACAGCAGTCTTCTCTCTTTAACTAACCTCATCGTAGGAGGCGATCTGAATCTCTTCCTAGAGGCCGATGAAACCTGGGGAGGCGCACACTTGCCGGAACCTACTGGAGCCCATTACAAAGAGCTTTTCGCCTCAAACAATCTTATTGACATTCGACCGACCGTTTTAACCCCTACTTGGAGAAACGGTAGGACTGGTTCGAATGCAATCGCAAGGAGGCTGGACCGCTTTCTTGTGGCAGATGGTTTATTGGCCTCTACTGGACAGTCATCTTCATGGGTGGAGTTCCCCTTCTTCTCCGACCACGCCCCGGTTCTTCTACAGCTAAGGCTCACTGAGGTTCCCAAGTCTTCACCGTTCAAATTTAATCATTCCTGGCTCACATCGGCAGATTACATTGAGCTCGTTAACGTGGCCTGGACGGACCCGCTTTTCACTTCCAAAGCTAATCCCCAATTCGACTGGTGTGGAAACTAAAGGTCCTCAAGACAAATACCAAGCATTGGTTTCATTTGAAACAGATTGAGGACCAGGCTCATTTGCTCTCGCTGGAGGCGGAGATTTCCAATCTCACCTACAGATCTATTAACACACCCTGGACGGTGGAAGAGTCGGATAGACTAAATCGACTTGAAGCTAATAGAGCTTCCTTACTAAGTGCTGAGGAATTCGCTTGGAGGCTCCGAAGCCGTGCAACTTGGCTAAAAAGTGGAGATTCAAACTCCAAGTTCTTTCACAAGGTTTCCAGTCACAACAGACACAAAAAGATGATCTGGTCTATTAAAAGCGGTGGATTTGATATTCGGGGGCAGGAGGCCTTAAAAGAAGAGGTCGTCACTCATTTTTCACCACAGTACAGAGCTACCGGTGCGCACAACCTCCTGGATAAAGGGTCTATTGCCTGTCTCTTCCCTCGATTGGTCTCCGGAGATGAAGCCGAGACCCTTTTCAAGCCTGTCACACTTTCTAAGATTAAAGATATACTTACACATTTTAAAACTGAGCGAAGCCCAGGCCCAGACGGCTGGACTTCAGAATTTTTTTGTTTCTTTTTTGATCTTATAGGTGAGGAGCTCCTACAAATGGTGGAGGACACCCGTATAAAAGGAAAGATAGCTGGAGGTATTAATTCAACGTTCCTGGTCTTGATTCCGAAAGATAGCAGCCCACTCTCTTTCACGGACTTCCGTCCGATATCCCTTTGCAATCTCATTTACAAGATTATCTCCAAGGTAATCTCTAACAGAATTAAACCTTTTTCTCGGAAGGAGTCTCTCTGCGGAACAACTGGGATTCTTGAAAGGCAGAAGAATCCAGGATGCTATTGGAGCAGCCCATGAATGCTTACACAGCATCAAACAGAAAAATCTAAAGGCGCTAATCATGAAACTGGACCTCAAAAAAGCTTTCGACTGCATTGATTGGGATTTTTTGAGGTTAGTCCTCCACGCGGTGGGTTTTGGAGACAAGTTTATAAATTGGACTCTTTCTTGTGTTACAAGCGCCAATTTTGCTATGTTGATCAATGGTGATCCTACTAACTTCTTCAAAAGTGAGAGAGGACTTCGACAGGGATGTCCACTCTCCCCTTATCTCTTCATCTTGATAATGGAAGGTCTCAGCATTCTTCTCTCTAAAAGCTTCTCCGAGCATAAAATTTCGGGCATTAAGGTATCAAAACTCGTTAAGATTGTCCATCTGATGTTTGTAGATGATGTTCTTCTTATGTCCAATGTTGATCCTACGGAATGGAAATTTATCCTAGAGGTGCTCCAGGGATTCTTCTCAGTTTCTGGTTTATCCATCAACCTCTCTAAATCCTCAGTCCACCACTGGGGTCTTTCAGATACCTAGCTCCATCTTCTCAAAGTTTCCATCCCTCTCACCTTTAAGAATCTGAGTGAAGGCTTCACCTATTTGGGTTTCCATATGAAGCTGGGAGCCACATCCCCTGGAGACTGGCATTGGCTGGTGGCTACTTTTGAAAGAAAAATCGGCTTCTGGTGTAACAAATGGCTATCATTGGGGGGACGGCTTATCCTGGTTAAATTTGTTCTCGAGAGCCTGGCAGTTTACTGGATGATGCTGGAGCGGGTTCCTTTAAAGATTATTACTTCTCTGCGTAGATTAGCGTTTAAGTTCTTGTGGGGTGGAAATGCTGACAAAAACCGTATCCATCTATGTAGTTGGCAGTCCCTGTCTAAACCGAGGAGGGGAGGGGGATGGGGCCTCAAAAATCTCTCCACTTTCAATGTGGCCCTCTTGGCCAGCACCTTCTGGAGAGTTGTCTCCCATGACAGTATTTGGCATAAAATCATCATTGACAAGTATCTAGACTCCAAGCCGCTCATTCATTGGATCCGCAAGCCATCATTCCAGCTGAAGAGGGCCTCTCCTTTCTGGAAAGGCCTAGTGGCATCATCTCCAGTTATTCTCCATTGGCTCTGATGGAGGCCTGGCGAGGGAAAGGATATACTTATTGGCAGGGATTTGATTCTTGGGCTGGGGGACCGATCCATTCTCTCGCCATCGATGAGACTCCACCTCCAGGCATTTAATATCACAACACTCGCTCAGATAAGATCTATGACTGGTGCGTCCCCTCTGCCGGATGCTTGGATGACCAACAATGATCTTTTACTTAGTGAACCGCTTGCCTCAGAGTGGAATCGTTTCACCACGGCTCTTAAAAGTGTCGGAATTACCCTGAGGGCCGAGCCGGATGTTTTGTTGTGGGCCGGCGGGGATGAGTCGAGTTTGATAACTGTGAAAAATCTTTATGTCGCCCTACAGAAGAAGCTTATCTCCGATCCTGTTTTGTCGTGGATCCACAAGCTATGGAAGTTGAATTTGCCACTCAAACTTAAATTATTTTCCTGGCTGGTTGGTAATGATAAGATTCTTACCTGGGAAGCACTACAAAGGAGAGGTTGGGTGGGGCCGAGCATCTGCTTACTATGCAAAAATTCTCCCGGGGACCTGCATCACCTCTTGATGCACTGCCCGTTTTCTAAAGAAGTCTGGTATCGTTCTATAAAGCATTTTACTCTTCCGATCACCTGCTGCGTCTCCTCCATCACAGAAAGCTTCTCCCTTTGGTTCGCTCATAAATCGGCCCCGCCTAGTCTGGCGGTTCATATCAGCTGGAAAATCTGGTTAGAGAGAAATAGAGTGATCTTTGAGGACGGCCAGCCTTCTTTGTCAAAGGTTTTCCACAAGATTCTGGTCAATTTCAACTGGCAGCCGATCTCAGTCAGATGTTTCCCACATCGTGCTATGAATTTTGACTTGGCCGAGGGACACACCTTAGCGTTTTTTGACGGTGCTTCACAGTCAAATGGTTCTTGTTGTGGTGCTGGAGGCATCTTCAAAACTCACCAGTCCAGAATCACTAACTGGTTCATCAACTGTGGAGCCGGCACAAATACAAAAGCAGAGCTAATGGGTTTATGGGCCACGCTCACTCTCACTGCTCTATGGTCTATCGAAGACTTACACGTCCAGGGAGACTCGAGAGTTATTATTGACTGGATTTCTAATAAGCGCAAGCTCAACTCCATCCATTTAGAAGGCTGGATGCAAAAAACGAGAGATCTTTCACAGCGCTTCTCCGATATCAACTATCTTCACGTTCCACGATCACACAATAGGGTAGTTGATGCCCTCTCTAAGAGGGCCTTAACCGAAGTGGTAGGGAGGCTCTCGGTCTATCACTGTGATAGAGGGATCGAGAGCCCCATTTCCTTGCTAAATATCTTTGAATGATGTTGCCAGTCCCCTTTGCAGCAACACTGAAATCTGCCCCAGGATTTTGTAATAAAGGTTGACGTTGGGAAGTCTTCGTCTCTTGTTACCGAACCACTCAATCACAAGCATGGCCAGCCTTATTTTTCATCATTGCTGATTATAGATTGTATGGGTCCTCAATGCTAGTGCATTATGATCAAAAACTGACTGCAGTCTTCCTTTGTAAATGAATTTATACGCTATAAAAAAAAATTGGAAAAAAAAAAGCTTTATAAAGTACAATATTATAATTGGGCTTCCGTGGACCTTTGACATATATCTTAAAATTGTAGATAACTCAAGAGATGTGGTTTTGGCTTTTGTCTTTTTTTTCAAATTTTATTTTAAAGAATTTTGATAAATATTTTTTTTTTCAATTTTCTATTTTTTTTTTTTTTTTTCCAAATTTTGACAAGGTGTGTTATTATTATAATCTTCGGGTGTCTACTACTCAACACATAAGATAAGGTGGGGTTTTAGAACTTGTAACATCACATAATAAACTTTTTTTACATTTTTGCTATTTTTAATTACTTTTTATTGGGATAGAAATTTTCTATTATTATTTATTCAAATTTATTAATTTAAATTGGTTTAAGTTTCTAATTTTTTTTTTTAATTTTTAATATTTTTTTATGATTATATTGTATTTTAGTAACAAAATTATAAAAATATTAAATAAACATTAATTAATAATATTAATGTGATTTTATAAGGAGATAGTTATATATTTAATATATTAATATAAAAAAATTCCTATAAAATGTAAATATATTATTAATGTGGTTGAGGATATGCAAACACATTAATTGTATCTAGAGTAGTGAGTTGTTTGTGTTCTACAAGGTGACAATAAAAATAAATAACTACATATCCTAAATCCATTTTAAAGAGGAAGTTGATCCTTCTAGGTGCTTGATAGATCTAAGCTAATATTATTAATGTCATTATTACTAATAACCCTTCATGAATACAAATATATCAAAAATATTAATAATATTATATTATAATATAATAATAATAAAATAAAATTAATTAAATGTTATATTCTTTCATAATATATATTAAATAATTAATACAATATTATATAATATAACAATATAAACTATATAATTAATAATATATTACTTATATGAAATAATATATTAGTAAATAGTAATAATAAAACATTGTAAATGTAAATAGTAATATTAAATATTATAGATGACATTTGAGTGTGTAGGTTTTCATAGTTTGAAATTTAGGCGAATCAATAATGTGTGAGGGGGGTCTTACTCATGGGGTTTATCCTTCTAGCTTTATCACAACTAGCCAAGGTCTCATTAGGGATTTGAACCCCTATTGGGAGAGTGCAAGAGGTACCTCTCAACCATCTAGTAAAACCACCTCAACCCTTAAATTTGAAGGACATGGGGTGTGCTTTGATCTACTTATGTGTAGGTTTTCACAATTAATCATATTGTTGTTTGAGCCTTTTTGAACTATGTCCGACATTTAGAGTGAACATTCCACCCATCATCAAAGACAAAACAAGATAAAATAATAATGAAAAAGAATGCTAGGTTTGACATTTTAAAAGATAAAAACACATTGGATAGTAGTTCTAAAATAAGATTAAATTATTAGGTAACCATTGAAAATTAAAACAAAATAATCATGAATAAGAAAATTAAAATAAATAAACAAGAAGTCGTTGTGCAAATTGATTAAGTTAATAAATTAAAGTATAACAAAATATAAATTAGAAGGTGCAAAAAAGTCAAATTAAATTTAAGAGACATGAAATTAGGAGAGGTAATGATGTAAAAATAACATGAAAATAGGGTGAGAATTAATTAACAGTAAAAATGATGGAGAAGACTTAATGAACTAAATGATGGATATTGGGTTTTCAAGAATGATTGAGTTTATAACCATCTTCACAATTAAAATTATTCCAGTGTTTTTAATTTTCCAACACTTCATGAATGATGTGAGAAGACTTATAGGGTATTGAGGCAAGAATTTTGGTTAGGTCAAAAAAATGAGATGTTTAGAAATATGTGAATGTTTAGCTATAGCTCGCTTGGAGATGTGATTGTGGAAGGTGTCAACTATATTTTCTTTGAGAAAGATTTTGAAGAATCTGTCAGTTTGGCCATTGTATGATTTGACACAATAGCATGGAATTTGGTAAACTCCTTGGCCAAGCATGGGATCAAATCTATCTTTAGAAGTTCAAAACAATTATTTAAGGGTTTTATGCAGTTTTAAAATATTTTTTGTATTCTTTTTAGCTAGGATCTTATAAATATGATTGGTAATGCCTTGGATGTACAGAAGAGAGATAAGAACTAGAGGTAGGAAAGAGGAAAGGGATATTTTGGGTTTAAAATGGAGGGTTGAGTGGAAATATTTATTGATTTGAGCAATTGAGTAACCATTGACAAGAAGGGCCTTAGTAAGGTGGGATTCTTCTTTTTCAAGGAGATGAGGAGTAGAGATTCAAGTGGCTTGAGTTACATTTTAAGAATGACAGTTTTTTGTACTAGGTGATGGTGAGACTAGGAATTAAGGTATTTGTTGGTGTGAGTTTTTTTTCTATAGACTTGGCAGGTAACAATACATCAAGTTTATGGGAGATGAGAACATACAGAAAGGGAAGAGAGTTTTCATTTTTCCATATCTGCATAGTAAATTGGATGTGGGGGAAATGTTGTTAAGATAGTTAAACAAAGAGTTTAATGAGGGAAGGCCATGAGACCAAATGATGAAGGTAACCTCAATGAAACGAAACCAACATTTGGTATTTAAATGAAAGTTGTTTAAGGCTAGAGCCTTGAAATGTTCCATAAATATATTGACAACCATTGGGGATAAGGATGACTCCATGGCTATACCTTATGTTTTCTCATAGCATATTCCTTTGAATGTGAAGAAAGTGGAGGTAAGAAATATTTCAATAAGATTAAGGGTTTCAGGGTCAACTAGATTAGGAAATAAGATCAAGAGCTTCAGGGACAAGAATTTTAGTGAATAAGGAGACAATGCAAAAACTAACCATGATGTCATGTTTATCAAGATGAAGATGCTGAGTTTTTTTAATAAAATCATATGATTCTTTAATAAATGAGGGATTTTTTCAATGAATTGTTGAAGTTTATCATAAAGAAAGCGAGCTAGGGCATAAGTGGTTTCTCTTATAGTGCATACTATAGGTCTAAGAGGGATGTCTACTTTAAGAGATGATGAAATTAGGAAAGGTCATGAGGTAAAAAAACATCAAAAGATGGTGACAATTAATAAAGAGAAAAATGATGGAAAAGACTTATTGAACTAAATGATGGATAGTGGGTTTCCAAGAATGACTGAGCTTATAACCATCTTTACAATTAAATGTATTCGAGTGTCTTTCAATTTTCAATGCTTCATGAATGATGTGAGAGGAGTGATAGGGTATTGAGGCAAGAATTTTGGTCAGGGCAAAGAAAATGAGATGTTTAGAATTATGTGAATGTTTAGCTATAGCCAACTTAGAGATGTGATTATGGAAAGTGGCAGCTATATTCTCTGTGACATGGATTTTGAAGGATCTTCCAGTTTGGCCAATGTATGATTTTCCACAGAAGCATGGAATTTGGTAAACTCATTTTCCAAGCGTGGGATTAGATCTATCTTTAGCAATTCAAAATAATTGTTTAAGGGTTTTGTGGAGTTTAAAAATATTTGTTATATTTTTTTTAGCTAGGTTCTTAGAAATATGACCAGTAAGGTTGTGGATGTAGGGAAGAGAGGTAAGAGTTGGGGGAGGAGAAGAGAGAGAGAAATTTTTGGGTTTAGAATGGAGGGTTGAGTGGAAACTTTTATCGATCCGAGTAATTTAATAATCATTGGAAACAAGAGCCTTAGTAAGGTGGGCTTATTCTTTTTCAAGGAGATGAGGAGAAGAGATTCAAATGGCTTGAGTTACTAGGGCTTTAAGAACAACAATTTTTTGAGCTAGGTGATGGTGAGACTGGGCATGAAGGTATGTGTCGGTGTGAGTCTTTTTTCTATAGACTTGGTGTAATAACCCTAGTTTGAACCCCAATTGTAAATATAAATGTAATTGTACATATAAGATGGTGAGCACGAGGATGGGTCCAAGTGAGCGTTAGGGCTTGTTCTGGTCCGAGCGTTAGGGTTTGAGGTTCAGAGAGATCATGGCGGCGCCAGGGGGCGGGATTCCCGCCCCCTCTCCCACGAATTCGGTTGAGGATGCCTTTCGCAGGCTTATCCACAGTAAAGGAAAGAAATCTAACCCCCCAGAGATTTCGAAATTCATAAAGAAGCTAGACGAAGTCCCTGAAATCGCCTTACCGGAAGAGAATCCAATGAAAATAGTAGTCGCCCTAGCCAATCGAGGATTAGTGGGTCAGTTTATGGGCCTGTGGTCATCCACCAGAACAACGGATGACTGGATCCAACGAAACTGGAGACCGAATTTAGCGCATGGAGTAACCTGCTACCCAGTGGGAAGAGGATATTTCGTCTTTGAGTTTATATCCGAAGAAGATCAAGATTTGGTGTTCAGAAACGGGCCTTACTTCATGGGGACGCAGGGCCTATACTTAAACAAATGGACCCCCGATTTCAACCCATTGGTGGACACGCCTAAGGAAGTGTCGGTTTGGGTCAGACTGCCAAACCTCCCCATGCATTGTTGGGACTTCGAATCATTGCAAAGAATCGGGAATGGAGTAGGTAATTTCATTGACAAAGCAGACAATAAAGGACAATATACCTGCGCCAGAATCTGTGTGGAGGTTGACCTGGAGGCAGGACTTCCGGAAGTTGTCAAGCTAACTGTTGGTTCTTGGACCCACTACCAGAAACTGGATTACGAGCACCTGTCGTTTAAGTGCAGGAACTGCCAGGAACATGGTCACTTTCAAAGAAACTTCCCAAAACTTCAGACCAGTGGGACAGAGGATGCAGAAGGTTGGCAAAAGGTAAGAAGAGGGAAAAACTCGCAGAACACTAAGAACAGAGACAAGGCGAACCAGGAGCCGCCCAAAGAGGGGAACCCAAAGAATATTGCCCCAGAAAATCCAAAACCACAAGGAACCCCCACAATAGTTACAGAAGAAGGAGGGAACCAACATCCAGTAACCCCAGTGAGCCCTAGCACTGGAGCCAAGAGCATAAGCTCAAGTAAGGGAAACACTAGTCTGAACACGAATACTGAGGCCGAAATTTTGGAGGAGGAGGATACTGAAGTAAGCAGCCCGAAAGGATCTCTTGACCAGCCAAAGCGTGGAAGAAAGACCGAGAAGAAAAGACGAGAAGAACTGTCCTATAAGGAAGTAACCCAGGGCACACAACATACAATCCTGGAAATGATGGGCACCAGACAGGGTTCGAAACAGGGGAAGACACCGAAAGGTGGTCCCCCTCCTCAAACCAGTAAATAATGCAATTTGTCTCCTAGAATTGCAGAGGACCGGGAAGCAAGACAAAAGAAGAATCCTTGAGAGACTTAATAAGGCTAGCAAGACCTGAAGTCCTCCTAATCCAGGAGACGAAACTTGAGGAGGAAGATTTCCTCTGGGTAAGCAATGTTTTTTGGAAGAAATGCCTGGGAAGGGAAGTAAGCGCCCGCGGCACCTCGGGGGGCCTAGCAACCCTCTGGGACTCCTCAAAGATCGAACTAGTAGAAGAAGCAGCAACCACTCATTGGCTTTTCACCAAGCTACTACACAAGGGCTCCGGGCATCTGGTAAGTTTATTCAATCTGTATGTTCCTGTTTCAGTTAATGAAAAGAAAGAATGTTGGGACTCTTTAGCTCTTTTTCTTAACCAAAGCAACATGGTAAACCTAATAGTGGCAGGGGATCTAAACGTCACCCTCTCTCAAGTGGAGAAGAGAGGGGGTTCGATAGTTAGAGACCCAGCATGGGAATGGGTTGAAGACTTAATTTCGGATTGGGAACTAGAAGACATTATTCCTTTAAATGGGAAATTCACTTGGTCTAACAAAAGACTAGGACCGGGACACATTGCTGCCAGACTTGATCGTTTTCTTGTTCAATCCTCCTTCCTAACTCTTGGTCTCTTAGCCACCTCCAAAGTCCTTCCTCATTACACCTCAGATCATAAGCCTATTTCCTTGTCTCTCTTCCCCCCTTCAGCTCTTGGCCCAATCCCCTTCAAATTCATCCCTTCTTGGGTGCTTCATGAAAATTTCCTTGATCTAGTCCTCCGCTCCTAGAATATTTCCATCACCGGATCCCCCTTCTTTGTTTGGGAAGAAAAACTAAGAAACCTCAAATTAAATCTAAAGTTATGGGCTAAAAACCTCGGCACACCCTTGGAAGAAAAGAAAAAAATTCAGGAAATTTTGGAAAATCACCAAATAGTCATGGAAGAAGCTCAAGTGACTCAAGAACTCCTCAACCAGGAATCTGAAATTCAAAGAAAGTATCACAAAATTTGCAGAGAAGAAGAAACATACTGGAGAATCAAATCGAGGTCGCTTTGGCTCCAAGAGGGGGATAGAAATACCTCCTTCTTCCATAAGCAAACCCAATCAAGGAACAATTACAACTTCATCAGCGAAATCCATTGGCAAGAACAAGACTTCACGGATCCCGAAGACATCAAAGAGGCAGCCCACTCTTATTTCAAAGACCTCTATTCAGCCCCAGAACAAGAGGACCTGGAGATGGAATCCTACCCGCTTTTAGAAATTCCAATCATGGTTACAGAAGAGGATAACAGAATTCTGAACAGGCCTATCAGCATGAAAGAAATCAAGAGAGCAGTCTTCAGTATGAACCCGGACAAGGCGCCTGGGCCGGATGGGTTCACACCTCGCTTTTACATCCACTGCTGGGACATTATAAAAAAATATTTAAGCAAAATGGTTATGAGAGCTCAGGTCTGTAACAAACTTGGCGGCAGCACAAATTCGTCCTTTTTAGCTCTCATTCCAAAAGAAAAAGATGCCAAAATCTTTGCCAGATTTAGACCGATTTCCCTATGTAATACTGGGTACAAAATTATTACCAAAATAATTGCAAATAGGCTCAAAAAAATATTTTCAAAGTTGATTCCCGAAAACCAAGGAGGCTTTGTGCAAGGGAGGCAAATTTTAGACAACATAATCCTTGTCCAGGAAGCAATTCATTCCAGCTGCAAAAAAAAGGAGAAAGGCATGGCTGTCAAGCTAGATCTAGCTAATGCATTCAACCGTGTAAGGCATGAATTTCTGTATGCAGTTATGCAGAGATTTGGGTTCAATCAAAGCTTCATTAATTGGGTGAAGGATTGTATCTCAGCCCCTTGGATTGTGCCCCTGATTAATGGACGCCCAGCCAAGTTCTTCCAAGCCTCCCGCGGATTGAGGCAAGGGTGCCCCCTCTCTCCTATGCTCTACGTTTTACAAGCTTTAGTGCTTAGCTTTCAACTGCAGAGTGCTCTTCAAAGAAGTGCTCTACTGGGCATCCAAGTCGTCCCCACAGTTAAGGAGGTTAGTCATACACAATTTGTCGATGACACTCTTCTCTTGGGGGATGCCAATCTCAAGACAACAAGGAACCTTAAAACAGAACTTGATATTTATAAATCCTGCTCTGGCAGCGATATCAACTACCATAAAAGCACGATTTACGGCTGGAACTGTAGTCCTAGGGAAATGCTGCAATTAAGTCGAGCTCTAGAGATGAAAGGAATTACAGTCTGGGACAAATTTGGCTACCTGGGAATTCCAATTTTCAAGGCTCATTCCAAAGTGGCTCACTGGATGCCCATGGTGGACAAACTCAAGAATAAAATCCAAGCTTGGGGAGTAAATTGGCTTAATAAAGCAGGTAAGTTGGTGTTAATGAATTCAGTGATCACTAGTATTCCAATTTATCAATGCTTTGTTCTCCTTGCCCCCAAAACAATCACCAATAAAATTGATCAGCTACTCAAGAGATTCTTTTTGGAAGGAGGTAAGAACTGTGAAAGAAAGCTTCACCTAGTTAATTGGGATAAGGTCAAGAGACCAAAGATGGAAGGAGGACTGAGTATAAGGGACGTGGCTGCCCACAATATAGCCATGGGAGGGAAGCTGCTTTGGAATATGATCACAGGGAAGAGATCCTGGAGTAAACAATTGTTTAGGAAGAAATACTTCTCTGGGGGTAGAGACCGATGCCTGGAAAAGCCTGCAAAAATGAGAATTGGCTCGTCGATTTTTCACCTGTGCCAAAGAGCCATACCCTTCCTCAAGACTAATCTCACCTGGATTCCAGGGAATGGATCAAAGATCAGCATTTGGGATGACTCCATCCTTGGAGATTCGCCCCTCTCGAATCGAAGAGAAATAAGGAATCTCAAGGACTGGATGTTGAACAAAAATTGTAAAACGCTTTGGGACATATCTCGGTGGAAGAATGATGTCAAGCGATCCTGGGAAGGCTGGAATCTCGGCAGGTACCCGGAAGAGCTCAAGGAGGAAGCATCAACCCTGTCGGAACTCCTCCAAGGGAAATTGCCTTTAAGTGCTGGAAGCAGGGACAAAAGAGGATGGGGATCAAGCTCAGGGGCTTACACTTCAGCAGTTGGTTATAAGGTAGTCTCAGCCATCCCCTGGGTTCCTCCCAATCCTGGGCCGTGGAAAGCCCTCTGGAATTTCCCCTCAATCCCCAAGGTGGATCTCTTTGCCTGGTCTCTTATTCACAACAACATTTTAACCTTTGAGAACTTGAAGAGAAGAGGCTAGGAAGGGCCCTCTCGTTGCCCCCTTTGTGCCCAAGCAGAAGAAACTATTGCCCATCTCCTTTTCAGTTGTGAATTTTCCAAAGAAGTCTGGGTACTCCTTGTGGGACCAGTTGCCCCTAGTCTTCCATCTGAGAGTAAGGAGGTTTTTAACTGCTGGCTGTCCCTGTCCCTGTTTGATTTGAAAAAAAAGCATTTGCTCAAAACAATCTGGATGTGGATCCCAAAATTTATTTGTTGGAAGCTCTGGTTAGAGCGGAACAACAGAATTTTCAGAGAAGAAAAACGGTTGCCAGCTCAGGTGGCCATCCAAGTCAATACTATGATATCAGAAGCTATAAATGCGAAAACTACCATCCAGAACTTTGCCACGCTATCTGAGGAAGAAGTGATCTGGCTCAAGGAGTACAGCCCAACTCATCAGAGTAACAACCAGTCCACTCCTCCAAAAAATAGAAATTGGGAAATCCGAATGACAGAACAAGAGTTCCTGAAATGGAGATCGTCGTTAGACGAATGGTGGCTCCTCTTTGATGGAGCTTCGAAAGGAAATCTTGGTAGAGCAGGGGGAGGAGGAATTCTTCTTGAACCCACTGGATCAATCAAATTGTCCTTCGCCTGGGGCCTAGGCTTTGCCTCCAACAACCATGCCGAATTCTTAGCCCTCTGGCAAGGGTTAAACCAGGTGCTAAAACTTGGCATTAAAGAAGTCAAAATCGTGGGGGACTCTAAACTGGTGGTGGACGCATTGAACCTTAAAAAAACCCCAAAGGATATGAGACTAGCTCAGTTATATAAAAAGATTCTTATTCTTCTGGAGCAGCTGACTGATTACAAAATCTATCATGTGCTTAGATTGTTGAATGGTTGTGCGGATACAGAGGCAAATCAAGGTACATTACAACACAAAGGACAGTTGAAAATCAATGGGGAAATCTTCTACCATCCGATCCCCTAACTGCAGGACATCTCCAGACGAGTCCCATCTAATTAGACACGCAGTCAGACAGAAAGGGCGACAACTTAATACATCAGTCGGACGAATAAGATCCAAATTCAGAGATTTGGAATCTCATTCTACCCGTGAAGAACACGAGCCAGAACAGGCGGACATGTGGTTAAATGGGGATCGCCCAAAGCAGAGACCATCTCAGCAGACGGACGAGCGGATCGCAGGGAAGCAAGCAACAACGCGCATTCTGAGCATAGCAGACATGGCATCGGGCTCTAAAACCCCTCTCACGCCAAAAGAATGAATAGACTTGATCAGAGCCGAACTGGAAAGCATAAGGGCCTCCACAAACCAGCGAAAATGGGAGACTCTTAACTTTGAAATGCAGGATCTCAGAGATGAGCTCTCAGACGAAATACAAGTTGGCTTGAAAGACGCCGCCAATCTCATGGGAGATTTAGGAAAGCGCCTCTGTAACCTGGAGCAGAAAGTGGAGGAATTAACCAAGGCATTCAGCAAGATCTCTGAAGCATCAGCCGAAGCTGCCACAAACTCGGGAAAAGGAGGAGACCGCTAACTGGCATAGTTCAGCCTTCAGTTTTGTTAGGAGCCCCAGCCAGGACCTAGTTTCGACAAATAGAAAGTCCTTCTTTTAACTATCCTGATCTTACTAGTTTGAAGATTTTGAATGTATGTAGCAAAAGAATACTGGTTGGTTGAAGAATCACAGAGCAGTCGCTCTGAGCTGAATTGTAAGGGTTCGGCAGCCCTCTCTGCCTTATTCTAAATAAAGCTCCATAATCGTTTATGTTAAAAAAAAAGATGGTGAGCCAAGATACTTTGGGGCTAGAGTGGCTTTGTATATATGTACTTTGAGGTGAGAGTGCATGTGTGGTTATTAGGCTAGAGATTCAGAAGTTGAAAGGCTAGTGATTCTATTTTTGAAAAATGTAATCACACTTAGATATTGATGAAAACACATCACTATTGCATACCAACCAGACAAAAGAGTATGGGGGGGATAAACTTCACTAAAAAGGGAAAGGGGGCCTAAGAGTCTAGGAAAGGGGCTAAGCAAAGGGGGCTTAATCCCAAAGGAATATTTTATTAATATTCCTAAAGTATAAAGTCTAGAATCTATGATTATAAAATATATCCTAAGTTCTAAAGTGGGGAAACGTACCCCATATGGACCAAAGTTAGTTCCCAACATGACAAGTGTCAAGTTGGGAACATGCAAATATAGTTGGGGGGATTTAGTTCATTTGGTCATTATTCTCACCTCACCACATTGTTTTCATTTGTATTTTCATGCTTCCATCACTTGTACCTATACTTGTACCATGGAAAGCTTTGGGACTAGACTAAAGAGGCGGGTTGTCAGGCCTGTGAGATTTTGAAGAAATATGTTGTCAGGCCTGTGAGCATTATCTCTAAGTGAGAGAGTTGTTGGGAGTTGATTCCCAAGGTGTCAAACTGCAGCTACAGGGCTCTAATATTTCATGTTCAGCCTGGTGTTAAATCCTCAGAAGAGAAGTGGGGCAACCGAAGGATTGTTGAGCAGAGAAGGGGCACACTTCCTGGGGTGGGACATGCATGTGGGAAATGAGGGATTGTAGGCTGTATGATAGATTTTGGCACATGAATCTGAGTTTTTTTGTTATTTGAGAGACTTTAGCTTGGTTAGGATACATATGCCCAGGTGGATTTAGCCCCAACTCAGGGGTGACCCACTGCTGAGAGTTATGAGCAGTGTGGTTTAAGGCTAGGAGGAACATGGAAGGTCTGCACGCAGTTGATGGATCTTTACCAAAGATAAGTGTTAATTGTGTGTATGGTTTATATGTTGTGTTTATGGGTTATGTGTGTTATGTGTGTTTGCAAAGAATTTTCGTTAATTAAATCAGTATCAGAGTTTGGTAAATTGCATGTGGCATTTCCTAGCTTGGGGTTGGGGATGCTACAAAGTGGTATCAGAGACAGGTTTCAACATTGTTCTTGGATGGGCCAATTAACATAGTGTAGAGTTGAAATTTGTGGAGTAAGCAAGCAAATTTCTTGATAGAATGTCGGAATGGGAATGTCCACAAATTGTTTGATAAAATTACCGTAGTAAAATTAAAGGAATTTCACAAGTAATTTGGAATAATTGAGCCCATAAATTAATATGAGAAAATTCAGTCTCTAATTGAGAATATTTGGGTTGGTAGATGGCCGACATTTGAAGTTACAAAGTGGCCATGGCGTCCATGAAAACAATAAGGTGTAATTGGGAAAAATCATGAATTTCCGCAAAGAAATTCAGGATGAATTTGATGTGCAAGAGTCGAATTTGAAGAGTAGCGGGTTGAATTCATTTGTACATGCCAAAATTGGATGTATTGAGATTAATTACAGATATCTAATGGCAGCCACATAAATAATGGTGAAATTGGGCATATTTGGACAATTTCGAAAATAAGAAAAATTGGAAAAATTTGGGAATTATTTTGTATGCTAACGACAACATGACTTGGGGGTGACCATGTGTTAGTTGACGTGGAAGACAGGTGACATGTACTACCAAAGTGGCAGGTACACAAAGGAAAGTGTGGCAGAGGTGGTGGGTGTGGCATAGATACACGATGGCAACATCTTCCTACGCAGTAGGACCCCGAGTCCAGGACACGTGTCAACCCCATGTGAATTGTGGGGGGGGTGGTGTTCCTATGGGGTTATGTTAACCATAGGTTGGGGGTTGCAATGCACTGATGTGTGACATGTCGCCAAATTATTAAATGTGTTTTATTTTTTTGGCCCCTCTCCTATGTGCTAACGTTCGGTGGGGAAGAGGGGGGCGCGATGCAACGTGGGTCATCAATTCCCACTGACACCTTCCAAACCTTCGTCGTTAGATCAAGTCAAAGGGAAAATTCATGCATAGAGGTAAATGGGTGCGGCATGGGGCCCTCCCATCCTCTCGATCCAATACAAATGTGCCACTTGGAAGCCAAGGACCTATGGGGCCCGAAAATTAACAAGTGTGTGCCAGTGAAGAAGAAAGAGATAAAGGAAAAGGAAAAAGAAGGTAGAGGCCAAAGGGGCAGAACCGAGTGTCTAGGGAGTTGACATGGCACCACCCTAAGATTCCAGGTGGACTCAGGTGCCACATCAACATCCTAGTCAACATAAGGTGGCTAAAATTACCAAAAATTAATAAAAACTATTGGAAACTTTCGATGTTTTCAAGATCATGTTTTTGTAGGGCATTTTTTAGGCCCTAAATAGTGTTTTTAGCTACTCAAAACCATAAGAATGGATTTTAATAGGATACACTTTGTCTTTTCATCTCAAATGAAAGATCTCAGAGAGATATTTCTAACAGTGTAAACCATTCGTCAAACAGATTCAGTATGAACGAGTTACAGGCCAAGTAGTGTGGGGTAAATTTTAAGACCCAATTAACTTCTAAGGGCTATAACTTTCTACTCCATAATCGGTTTGGGGCACATGAGTAGTCTACAGAAATATATTGAGTCATAGAAGACATACATAGAGTCAAAATATAAATATGGGCATGTAAAATGTATAGGAGGGCATAGAATGCACTTGTAGCATTTAGGGCCAAAAATATTAATTGGCCAAAAATTTCAACAGGTTGTATCTATCACCTTGGAGCCCAGATGAAGGTGAAACTTGGACAGATTTTCCAAAATATGATGATGAAGGAACTTGGTTGGGATGTTTTCAAAACTACAAAGGAGAAGGTGAAAATATGCATGGGAACAACTAAACGTTGCACCTAGTTGAAGGGTGAATAGAAAGAATAAATGGGTAATGGTCAAATGACCATAACTTTCTATTCATAACTCAAAATTGAGCAAGGAAGTAGTCATCAGAAAGGTATTGGACAGAAGAGTCCATATATCCACCCAGAAAATTGAATTGGCCAGTAAAATTTACAAGGAATCAGAAGAAATAATTATGATGTACTCATGGAACAAAATTGTGTATAGTTTTTATAGATTTAATAAATTAATTAGTCTAAAAAATCTTGGTGCCTGCACATTTTGCAGAGTTAACAACAATTATATCAAAATGGGATCAACACAAAGATCAAATATATGGATAATGCACGGAGGACTTGAATCCATGAGGATGAATTCAATGGGTTGTGTGTCAACGTGGCTAATGAAAGGACTGAATCCAATGGGAACAAAGAAGGTAAGGAAGAGAGCATGAACTTGGTGGAGACCATCAATAGTATGAAAAAATGTGTTCAAAGTTATAAGTATGATAATGAGAGGCTTAGGAAATTCAAGGAGTGGTAAGATGGATTCAACATCAATTTGATGCAGAGCTTGGACCAAATAGAGAAGAAAATGGATAAGGATACTAAGTCAATCAAGTCAAGAAGTCACGGGTCTCATGATGAGAGAATAAGAACGATAAGTGTTGACAGGCATCACCATCACTCTCCTAGAAATTCAACTAGGAGAGAACACGGTAGTTTAATCACATCCGCCATCGGGAAGCATAAGAAGAGGTTTGGGGTGGATGAGCTATAGGGAGAAATGAATAAAATCAAGCCTCCTACATTTGATGGTGAACACAAGAAGGATGAGGATGAAGAGACCTGGTTGTTGGGCATGAGGAAGTAATTTCAATTTCATCATTATTCTTCACAGGAAGAAAGGAGAATTTCCATCTACCAACTCAAGGGAAAAGCATCAATGTAGTGGGACTAGTTTGTGCAAGTGAAACTCATTGATGAGAAGAAGGTTACTTGGATGGAATTAAAAAAGTATTTTCAAAAGAAATACTTAACCAAATGTTACTATGATAATAAAATGGATTTATTTGAACTCAAGCTTGGGATTATGACCATATATGAGTATGAAAGGATATTCTTAGAGTTGTTGAAGTATGTTTCTTTCATCAAGGACGAACAAGTTAAGATTCAGAGGTACATGAGTGGTCTGCCATAATTTGTCAGTGATAATATATAGTACGATGATCCCAAGACACTTTAGGAAACCATAAGGAGGGATAAATTCCTTTATGATTAGCATAGAGGAAGACCAACTTTCCAAAAGGCTTGGGAAGACAAGAAGAAAAGAAAGATGGAACAAATGAAGAAGAGAACCAAGCCACCACTATAGAAATAATTCTTAGGGACAACCAGCTCCTAAGGAACCCAGAATGGCTGAGACAATGGGGAAAAGACCAAGTCAACCACCTATTCAATGTTGGGGAGACCACATGTATAGAGATTGCCCTCATCGAGCTGAAAAAGTGAGGATTGTTTATAATGTACAACAGGTTGATACAGTGGAAGACATGGGAAGAAATGTACCAGGTACATATGCATCCCTGGATAACAAGCAAGCCGAATTTAAGTTTCACATGGTTGAAGTGGAAGGTAATATCAATAACCAACCCATTGTTATTTTAATTGATTCAGGATCTAGTCATAATTATCTAGATCCTAAGATGGTGGAAAGGTTTCAATTGCCAAGAAGCAAGCTTGGAAAACCTTGGTTGGTGCAAATAGCTACATGAACTAAAAGGAAAATTAATGAGATGGTTAAGGCATGTCCAAATAAAATTAATGGATTGAGCACAAAAGCATATTTGAATGTCATACCTTTGGGTTCATATGATTGCCTCATTGGTATGGATTGGTTGGACAAGAATCATGTTGTCCTAGACTATTATAATAAGGATTTTACTTGATTGGATAAATAAGGGAACTTGAAGACATTCCATGGTATTCTAAAGGAAGTAATCATCATATGAGTTTCAACTCTGCAACTAAAGAAAAGCTTCAGGAAAGGATGTCAAATATTTGCAGCATATATGGAGGAGACATCTAAGGATAAAGTGACAAATATTGAAGATTAAGCATTCTTAAAAGAGTTTGAAGATGTATTTAAAGAAATATTGGGGTTTCCACCCAAGAGAGATATTGATTTCTCCATCAACTTGATGCCCGAAGAATCCCCACTATCCAAGACTCCTCATAGGATGAGTACACCAGAACGAAAGGAATTTCAAATACAACTTGAAGAACTTCTGAAGAAGGGATATATACGCACAAGTGTGTCACCTGGGGGTGCCCCAGTATTATTTGTGAAGAAAAAGGATCGAACATTGAGACGTTGCATTGACTTCAAGCATCTGAATAAGGTGACAGTGAAGAAAATGTATCCTTTGCCAAGGATAAATGACCTCTTTGATCAACTGAAAGATGAATAAATATTCTCTAAGATTGACCTCATATCAGGTTATCATCAGGTGAGAATTAAAGAAGAGTACATCAACAAGACAATCCTCGGAATGAGGTATGGCCATTATGAGTTCATCATGGTGCCATTTGGGTTGTCAAAATCACCAGTTGTCTTCATGTGTTTAATGAATGGTATTTTCAAAGAACACTTGGATAAGTTTGTCATTGTATTTTTGAATGACATACTTATTACTCAAAATATGAATAAGAGCATGAGCAACACTTGAGGATGGTGCTACAAGTATTGAGAGAACATAATTTGTATGCAAATTTGAGCAAGTTCTCATTCTACTAGATGTGGGTCCATTACTTGGGTCATATCATTTCAGAGGAAGGAATAGTAGTGGACCCAGAGAAGATGAAATCCATTGAATGATGGCCAACACCAAGGAATGTCTAAGAGGCGAGATATTTCATGGACTTGTAGGGTATTATAGAAGTTTTATTGAAGGCTTCTCCAAGATTGCACACCCAATCACATATTTGCAAAAGAAGGGTGTCATATTTGAATGGATTGTTGATTGTGAAATAAGCTTCCAACACTTGAAGTATTTATTGACAAGTTCTCCAATATTAAGGATTGTTGATCTGAAGGAAGACTTCATTGTATGCACAGATGCTTGTAAAGAAGGATTTGGGGGAGTCCTTAGTCAGAATGGGCATGTGGTATGCTACAAATCAAGGAAATTAAAAGAGAATGAAAAGCACCATGCTACTCATGATTTAGAATTGGAATCCATAGTGTTTTCCTTGAATATGTGGAGGCATTACCTCATGGAAAAAATATTTGAGTTGAGGATGGACCATAATGGTCTGAAATATTTATCTGGACAACCAACTTTAAATGCCAGGCAAAGCAGATGGTTGGAATTCTTTAGAGAATATGACTTTGATGTACGACATATCAAAGGTAAAGAGAACAAGGTGGTTGATGGACTCGGCAGGAGGGTGCATGAGATGCATGCTACAACCATTAGCATCTACAAATCACATGCTCATCTACAACTGAGAAAATAATGATGCTCCTCTCTTTTTATGTATCATAATTTTTTAATAACCAAAATCAGATATTCCAATAAAAAGTTATGCTAATTCCAGGTTAACATACCTTTAAAACCCATGATTTGTACATTGTCTTATTGGTCAATCTATCTCCTGAAATTATCTGAAATTTAGGCCCCTCTAAATCTGAAATTTTGATATGTAGTATCATGATATGTCTTCTCTATAATGCCATAGATTTGACCGAATTCCAATGTGAAAGAGAAATTTATGGCATCTTTCCCAAAACTTGTTGTTTTTGTCTCTTTCAAAAGATCGAACTTGTACAACCCATCACATGTCCAATTTTTCATATCTACTTCTAAAATTTGGATCTCAAATATTGTGGTCTATCTTCTTTCCAATGGAAATAGTGGCACTCAATTTGGAATTGTATAGATTCATATATGATATATTTTCCAATAACACTTGTTTGAGACCAGTGTTAGGATTAGTCCAAAACCATAATTTCCACAACCTGTATTTCCGAAAGTATAACAAATCGGATATTGAAATGTTTACAACAAATACTTCACTATGTCACGTCAATCTCCCAAAACAAATTCTATTTGAAACATCCTAGAGAAAAAAATTATAGCAAAAATGTCAAGATGATTCATTTGATACTAATTCCAAGATTAGTCAAAAACCTTAATTTCCATACTCTATATCCCCAAAAGTATAGAAAAATAGAACTTAAAATTTTGAAAAAAAGGTACTTCTTTATGTCTCCTTAGGCTCCCAAAAATTTCATTGTATGAAACTATCCTAAAAGAAAAACTATAGATAAAATACCAATATGACTCATTTGAAGGAGACAAACCCAAAGATTGTATGCTCTGAAACCAAATGTTTTGCACCAAACACCCAAATAGAATAAAAAGAGAAAGATAAGTAACTCCACACCTTGATAATGAGAGAGAAGAATGAATGTGAATAACCTTATAGAAGTTAACATCCTTTTACAATAGAACAAATGTACAAGATGAGATCATTTCCTAAACTAGGTCTCCTTGGTATATATAGGAGACAAAGGGTGCGATTACAATTAAAGGGTCTATCCGACAACACTAATATCACAATAGAAATGTAATAAATCAATATTTAGGGATTTATCTAGGGGTTAACCGCGAAACATTATATGCAGAACCAAGGATTCTTTCTAGCACTGTAAGTTGAGGTTTCAATACTAAAATTCATTTTTAACACTCAATGTTAGTATTCTCTAGGTGAAAAGTTCCAGATAATGATCTTTTATTAGCTATCGTATTAAAATTCTTTTAGATTTGTTGTTTCCAATTTATAACTAGTCTGAGTTAAATTATATCACAATAGTATTAAATTGAAACAGTTTTAACTCTAAAACACTGATATCATGAAAACAACAAATCCAAAAGCATTTCAAAATGAGAAGGGTTTATTTGCCACATAAAATTTATCATCGGTGAACTTTCAGTCTGTGTTATTTATTGATATGATTAACTATGTTTCTAAGTGAATGGACACTAACATCCTTGAACTATTATCTTGCAGCAAAAATATATCATAATGGTAATAAACTGAAACATTTTTTACTCCAAGATAGTTATATTATCATGAAAACAAGAAATCCAAAAGTATTTCAAAATGAGAAGGGTTCAGTTGTCGCCCAAATTTTGTCATTGGTGAACCTCTAATGGTGTTAGTGTTTGTTAGTTTTTATTATGTTAAAATATTTTTGTGTTAGAATTAAGGTGGGTTTTATGAAAAACACAATAATGAGATATTCAATTAAGAAATTGTGCTCAATATTAAATAGTTTGGGTAAATGTTTTGAAAATTTGTATTTAATGGTAGTTGTGATTGTATAAACCTGATTACCGTGGAAAACTCCATTGAAAGTAATCTATGGGACAATGAAAAGTATTACATAATTACAAAGACTTGTAATTAATATGTAAAAACGTGATTCTTGTGGATGAGTCCATGGAAAGCAATCTATGGGACAAGGAAAAGATATATATAATTACAAAGACATATAATTATGAATACATGAATGAAAATCTATACTTGTAGGTGATGTGTAACACATTTTAAAAACATTGAATAATATGTATTAAATACAATTGATAATTAAGTGTAAAAATTGGGGTTTATAAAGTACAAAATTTAGTTCTAGATGTGCCAATATCGTATTCCAAATTTGCAAAATCATATTCTAAAAGTGTCAATATCGATTTTCAAAAGTGAAAAATCATATTCTGAAAGTTCCAATATCGATTTTTTTTAAATGCAAAATCAGATTCTCAAAGTGTCAATATATCAACTTTCAAAAATGCAAAATCTGGTTCAGAAAGTGTAAATATTGGATTTTAAAAGTGAAAAAATCAGTTCCAAAAGTGTCAATATCAAATCAAAAAGTGCAATTTTGGAACCCAATATTGGCATTTTTGGAACCAGATTTTGCACTTTAAAAACCCCAATTTTGGACTTTAGAAAGGTTGTGTTTGGTATGTCTTCAAATGGGATTATATTGGAGTTAATCAAAATTTAATTAAATAGGGGGTTTGGGGAATCTTAGAGAATATATTGGAATGATTATTAATAACTCTTTGGAGATTCAAGGGTGGAAACGACTTAGATGATTAAACACCTAGTGAAAACAATTATGAAATTACTCATAATTACCCCTTTTTAATCAATTTTATCATGATGGTGGAGCTTATCACTTTAGATGGTATCCTTTGAATATCTCTTAGTTCAATTTTCTTACCTTTCGAGAAAATTATATTGAAGAGCTCCAAAACAGTCATAGCCATTATCGCAATGGTTTTAGCAATTATACCTCTAAGACCACATTAGCATCACCCATTAGGATTGTGATCATTGGGGTGTCCAAAAAATAATTCCCTATAGAGAGATTAATACTATGGTGCTTCCTTTCACAATTTATAGTACCTCCATATATAATAATTACTAGAAATTCCGGTGATGGATATATAAAGCAATTGAGAATTTTCACTAATATGCGGTTAATGTTCAATAGTGTGCATTACCATAGTCAATCAAAATTGGTACCTTTTGTTTCCTGATATATCCCTCTACCTTGAGAGTTTATGGGATGTTAATGCCTACTATATAGAGATAATATATGGTGGGAATAGTCTACATTGAATCTAGATCTTGAGAGTGTTCTAGATCATGTTCTTCTTCCTCTTCTCAATCTATGTAAAATAATTTTCTGCCACCATACTTATGCCCCTTATTGTACTTACTATCACAATTGAAGCATAGACCCTTTTCTCTTCTTTCAACTATTTGTTGAGGTGTCAAACTTGTAGGTTGAGTAAGTTTAAGAGGAGTAGTGTGATAGTTTCAGGTGTTAGTGACAACCCTTCTAGTATCCATATTTTTACCTTCAACTCTCTTTGCCACATTGAAATCCTTATCTAAGTAATTAGGATAAAAAAGATGTACCTTGTGATAAATGTTCTCCTTAAATTCCCTAATAAAGAGATTCGCTCATTTATCCTCTAGAATATCATTCACTCTAAGACTCAACTTAGGAAATTTTTGGATCAACTTTGTAACTAAACATTTTTTCCTAAGATTTTCCAATTAACTAAAAAACAATATAATGCTCAAATTGTCTCCATAATGTGGTAAGATTGATTTATTAAAGGTGCACCAAGAGACAATAGAGTCCTTTTAGTGATCACAAATCCATTGGTACCACCCAAACTTATTAAGTTCTAAATATAAAGATGAAATATTTATCTCTTGTAGAGCTGAGATTTAGTGTAGATCAAAACATTTCTCCATGTAAAATATGCATATCATCATTCTCATCAAACTTCCTCATATCTAACTTTAGAATGAAATAGTTGCTTAGACAAGAGCTAAATTCATGATTTTTAAGATTACGATGTGATGAATGCTCTTGTGGATGGGACTCAAACCTCATGTTCTCTTTATGTATTGATGTGCCCTCCTGATGTGACTATGACTCGATCCTCTTGTTCTCATTGTTCTCTTCTTGAGGTAGAGAATTTATGATAAGGAGACGTGATATTTGTCTCATAATTCCCTCCTTAATCTCTTCTAAATCTTCCTTGTGTGTCATGTTTCTCTTGAGATCTTATAAATCTTCCTTGCATGTATTGTTTGTCTTGAGATATCCAAAATCCTCCTTGTTGTTTGTCTTGAAATATTCAACATTTTTTGGGAGTTCATCAAGATTTATTCATTAGTATTTTACATCTTTTGAAATTATATTATACTTATCATATCTTGGAAGTCACCTCCTTCACCATTGTAGTTTCCATGATGGTGAATTTCCCTTCCAACTAGGAAAATTGAAATTCTCAATCTTCGTTTGCATGTGCCATGGGTGCGTGTTTTGAAGCTTGGGTATAAATAACATTTATTTTGTCACCTCTAGACATGGTGGTTGGACGCCTTGCTACAACAAATCTGCTAAAATTTTATACATGAATGTGAGTCCAATTCCCCCACAACTTAAATAGTTATATCAATTGGTAAAAAAAACTTATACCAATATGTTATCCTTGATTTATTTCCCCAATAAATTTTAAATCACCTCAATGATCGAACATTTCAATCAAAATTTATTTCAATTTTAAAATCATA
This sequence comes from Picea engelmannii, assembly GCA_009831015.1. Taxonomy (NCBI): domain Eukaryota; kingdom Viridiplantae; phylum Streptophyta; class Pinopsida; order Pinales; family Pinaceae; genus Picea; species Picea engelmannii. Next base: position 840,393 of record ML791138.1, read on the forward strand.
TACATTGTAAGCCCTCTATTTGGGGATTGCTCTGTAGGCCTACCTTGCATCTGACGTATATCAAAAATTGTTATTCCTCTAGGTCTAAATTGTTTGCCTATAAAATCCTAATATGTCTTCTTCAAAATGTCATGGATTTCATTGAATTAATATTTTCCAATCAAAAGTTAGGGACACTATTCTAAAAAGTGTTTATTTTGGGGCCTTTTAAGCGAACAAAATTTTACCGACTCCCACATTGTCATGTTTTTGGATCTAGCTAATGAAATTGGGCATGAAACACCTTGGTCTATCTTGTTTTCAATGTCATGTGTATCACTCAATCTAGACCTTGCAATCTTCCAATATGGCCATTTACTAGACCACTTGTTTAACCTTAGTTTCAGGACCACACAAAACCCCTAACTTGTATGACTTGTAATCTAAAAATATAGGACAACATATTCTAAAAAAAATTATCCAATATACTTTTCTCTTTTCTCTTTCAAGCCCTATAATTCCCATGCCATTCCAAATTCCCCAAATAATGTTGTAAATTGTAAGATGGCTCTTCTGAAGGAGTAAAATTGAGGATCATACAGTCTTATACCAAATGTTATGGACTAAATAAGCATAAAAAAACAAATTAGTAATGTCATGCTTAAATCAAGTAAAAGAATAAATGAATGAGAAGCCTTTGCAAGGGATAAACCTCCTATTAAAATATGTCAATTGCACAAGATAAGATGATTATTCAAATGAGTCTTATTTATGTATATATATAAGAGGAAAAGGGATAAAAGATCAACTTATGTAATATAATTAATGTAATGATAATGAATGAGGAATATGATTAGGAGCTTAACATTCATATAGCTAGAATAGTTGGTATGGCTCCCTAAAACAAAATTGACATATAATTTGCATGGAAAAATGCAATGGAACCTCATTATTATTGGAAGGTTTGTCATAAACCATGAACCATCCATCTATCTAGTGGTCAATAAATGGTTGAAAATGCATAGTCTATGCAAACACATTTTTAATTGTCTAGAGGATGTTGGTCAATTTCAAGGTTAATAAACAACATCAAGAGAGTTGATTTTTTTATTCTAAAATATTTCTAATGTTTATGGTATAAATCAATTTTGTAATTTTAATATGTGTGGGCCCTTAAATTTTTCATATCGATGAATTTCTCTTACACATAGCCAACATAAATAAGAATAATCTATAATGTTGGGCATTGGCTCTCTAGCCCTTATAAATTCACAATTAGGTCATTTTCAATCCTTAATTTTGGATATAGAGGTGGTGCAACATGTGATTGTAGATTCAAGGTGGCATTATAGAAAGATTTTCCTCACCCTATGCAAACTTGCACAGAGGGCCTTTTTCCATTTCCCTATGTAGACTTGAAGTCCCTTTTTGCAAATCCCAGAGCTAAAAACATGATTTTTCCACATATACGCACTATGCCTATATTACAGCATGTGTATACACAGGTTGCACAACTACAACCCGCATACATCAGGATTTGTGCCCAAAATTAAAAAATGGTGTCGGGTTTCCATGTCACGACGCGAGATCTATAATCCTTGGCCTTCCATATACTAGAAATGTTCTGACTCAACCCTTTAGTTCCACTTGAAGGCTATAAATGAGCCAAATCCAAGCTATGGAAAAGAGTAGAAGAATTCAACTTTGAGAGAAAAGTTACTCTGGAGAAATTATTCACTTCACATTGAGTCTACATCCCTTTGTCCTTTAAGTCTGAACACATTGTTCAGCCCCCAATCTCTTCCTTTATTGATTGAGAACCTCATTGTCCCTCTTATATGAGCTTTCCTTTGGTGGAGGATTGAAGTGGTGGAGGCCCAGCTAGAAGGAACTTAGTCTCTCGGTTCCAAACCATGCTGACATGGAAGTTTGTATCTCATTCACTTATGTTGATTACATCTTAATAGAAATACCCTTTTCTCGTCCAATTAATATCTTGCGAATATTTGAATTGTTATTACATGGGTGTATTTGTTATGAATATTGATGGATTATGTTATTGAATGTGCTAACATTATATATTATGACCATATGCTTGCGTTTCTTGGTTGTTGAGGACTAGTTGCAAGTATATTGCTTTCGGTCAAGTGCTCAATGGTGGACTTCATCGAACGTTTGGACGAGGTAGGCCTTTTATATTGTCTTGCTAGCATATTTGTTTATATAAAATCCTTGAGATTAGATTTGATTTCTATAGTCATTTCCATCTGTTGTGGCTTACCACTAGCCATAAAGAGATTTTCCTTGTAACAGAATTGGTGACCATACTGGGGATTGAATCTTCTTTTTCGGCGTTTGGAGTGTTTTTCTCCTCAGATTGCTCTCATTTATATTGATTTTCTTGTCATATGATTGCTTGATAGCCTTTGTTCACTCTGAGTCTGAGTTTCTTAGCCTTCTCCTTAGCCTGGCTATATTTTGACACATATACGTGGGATTTTGCTTGACAGTCACGTACATAAGCGTGATGTACTTCTGCAAGTTGCATACATACATGCTTTTCCCTTGAACAATCGCGTACATCACCCTTTGTTTCTTGGTTTCTAGGTTTGATGGTTGTTGGGTAGGTTTTGATGATTGTTGAGTCTTCTTGGATCTCTGTGGTGACTGTTAAGTGCCTGTGGAATGGCAGGAAACCTGTCTTTGGTTGAATTTTTGGGCGGTGCCTTTCTCATCATCTTTTTCATTTGATTGTCATTGCATCTTGGGCTGGGTGTTTTGCTTCCTGATATCCTACTTGGTTTGTATCGGTTACACATAGTAGAGTCTTTATATCAAGATGTTGTTCAGTCCTTGCATTTTCATTTAATTATATTGAAAATACAAAAATATTAGGCATTTTACATTGTTGGCATTTTGATCTTTTGAGTCTTTATCATTAACCTTAGTGCATGTAAAGAAAGGTAGCATTTTTATTTAGAATTGCAGAACTGAATTGAGAATTGCATTTTTGAAAAGCGTATCATTTATTAGGACTTTGCATTGTATTCATATTCATTTATTTTACTTGTTGAGTCATAACATCACTAGTTTCACGACCGCACCTTTTGAGTAACCAAGTCCATTAAAATTAATTCTATAATTTAAAATTGATTAGTAACGATTTTATTTTTCTAGGGTGCACAAACTAGCTTAGGATTTAGAACCTTGGAATAGGATTTTGTGAGTAAACTTCTCCAAGGTTATTAAATCAACATATGTGTCTGACTAAGGGAGTGGAGAAATCCATTGTATAATCGGTAATATCAGGAGGCTCCACTTACACCAAAGTTAAGTACGAGGTTGCATGAGGTTGGTTGAATGGATATCCCCCCGATACCTTCTTAGCGTTAGATATATTTCTGGGGATCTATTCATATATGGGGATCTTGCTAGTTCCCCTACCTTCATGAGAGGCGGTTCTTTCAAGGTTTTAGACTTTGCTACCCTGCCCATACGGTGGACCTGACTTACGACTGTTCATCTGTGCATTGATTATACCGTGGTTTCTTAGTTTCTTAACATAGGTACCATATAGGTTACTTGCAGGGGTTATTTTGTAGGTACCCTGGGTCAGATAAGGGTTGGACAACACACAACATTTATGGAGGATTAGCTCTCCAGGGGGATCTGATCAATTGGTTGTTAAGCTCACAAGGGCCCTTATAACTGATTATGTTTCCTCCTATCTTTAGCAGAGGAGTCTTAGGCCCCTCTTGGGCGAGTCATACCTACTTTAGAGAGGGAGGTCCCTTTCAGCCACTTTATCATGTTTCTGTGCATATTGGCCTTTTGATTATTTTCTGTGTGCTCTTTGATTATTAATAGACCTTTGAGATTTTATATCATGCCTTGAGTTGTCATTATCATGGATAGTGGAGTCCCTTTGGCTCCCTTATTTAATGTTGCCTCCCCCATGACATTCGCTCATTTCATGGGGATGAATCCGTCTGTGTTTCATAAAGGTATGCAAAATTATGATGCTCAGTCAATGCATTAGGTCTCTAATCAGTTTCCTCATGGTATGCCAGACATGTATTCACACTTTCCATCCTCTTTCTTGTCTCCTTATGTAAATAATAGTTGTGGATCTGGGGGCATGATGCCTCTTGGTTCTCCCTTTTCATTTGGTGGGGCTCATATCCCTTAAACAACTCTTACAATAGGAGTTTGGAATCTTCCTTCCTATGAATTCACTTTTCTAGGAGTAGGTGCTCAAATGGGTGGTCATTCGACTTATTACACTTCTTCCACCTATCCTTCTTCCACTATGTTGGCTCCTACGAATGTTTTTCCCATGCCGAACCTTTGTATGTCCTCTGGTGTTCCATCAAGAGGGAGGCATTCTTATAGTATGGGCAACCCCCTTCAAAAAGTTCCTTCTTCTGGGGGAAACATATATCCTCACATGAGTAACCCTTGTCATGTTGCTTTCTCTTTGCAAGCGGCTTCCTCAATGTCGATGCCTTTACATCCCTTTATGAATCAGTATGGAGGAGGATATTATCCTGTCAGATAGGGCCATGGTGTATACCAAAACCCTTCTTGGCCTGCACTTTCTCAAAAGCAGTCTTTCTCGGAACCTTGGTCTCAAATGCCACAACTAACCACCACCACAAGTCCAATCATTGCAAGTCATACTGGCATTATATCACCAACCTCTCCTAGTCATGTTGGAGATTGATCGATAACCTATGCAAGTCATGTCGAAGACCAACAACCATTCGTTGCAAGTCGGGTTGGGGGCACAGATCTAGTCATTGCTAGTCACATTGCATTTCCATCACCAACCTCTGCTAATCATGTTGGGGATTCATCACCAACCTCTACTAGTCATGTTGGGGATTCATCATCAACCTTTGCTAGTCATGTTGAAGATTCATCACCAACCTCTGCAAGTCATGTTGTAAATTTTCTACTAGCCTCTGCAAGTCATGTTGAGAGCATATCACCAACCACTAAAAGTCATGCTGGGGGAATTCATACGATTGAGAATCTTAAACGTGTAAGACGTAAGCCCAACTTCCTTTGTAGGATTTGCGAAGGAGATCGCTTTACTCATTTTTGTCCTGCTATTGTTGGGATACCAGAAGTGTGGTCCTCACCTAGGGGCCCTTCGAGTTATGAGTCATCTATGGTTACCCAACCTTCTTTGGTTGATACAATGGTCATGCCGATGCAATCTTTGGTTGACACCCCTCTTCCTTTACAGGTTGATGCATCTCTTGACCTTGTTGTCTCACATCTTGTTCAACCAACAGTCGTGTCGATGAAATCTTTGACCGACACCACTCCTATTTTTGTGGGTGATGTGTCTCTTGATTGTTGTCTCGCATCCTACTCAACCAATGGTTGAAGAAGTGGTCGCGTCGATACAATTTTTGGTCGATCCCTCTCTTCTAGTTCTAGTTCTATACCTTCTATACCATGTCCTTAGAATTTCTATTTCTATACCTTCTACACAAGGGAGCATTCTACTCTCTTCGAGCACGCTACTTCCAAGTCCTAGGGTGGTTTCATTTGATTGGAATGATCTTGTAGCGCCTCGAATTCCTTCGTCTACACCCTTCCAGATAAGGGGCATTCTTCGATATATTGTAGATAAGGTAACCTCTGCAAGTATTTCATCCTCCTCGACTTGGAAATCTTTGGGTTTTCCCAAGCTTGTGTCAACTGCCTGTGAGTTACTGATTGTTGACAGAAATCTTGCACGGGAACCTTGGCCTCCCCCATGACATGTTGCCTAGAAACCCCCCAACAAGTCTGATTAAAGCTCTTTTCCGACTCGTCTAAAAAGTGAAAAGATTGTCGAGTGAATTTGTCTCTTTCACACTCGTTAATTATATTTGAAAGGTCATGAGCCTTGGTTAAGATCTTTTCCGACTCTTTTAAAAAGCGAAAAGATTGTTGAGTGAACTTGTCTCTTTCACACTTGTAAATTGGATTTGAAAGGACATCTATTTGGTGCAATTTTATCCCTTTTTCAAACCAAGTAGACTAAGATTACGAAAAAGGACATTTCTTGGCGTTAAGTTGTGATTGCATCTCATGCCCTTGCTTGCAATATTGAGCCTATTTTTGGTTCTCACTTTTGTGTTATAAGTTGTTTACCTCAGCAATTTGCATTCTCAACCAAGAATGGTCGTGTTTATATCCTTTGCAACTTGACACCCTATACCCAGGAGGAAACATTCCCCCAAGTGTCCATATCCTGCATGCACCTCCTTGCATTGAGCATAGGTATGTTCCACTACTTGAACTATTTTTTCTTACTTGCAACACTCATTTCCTCCTATGTATGATAGCATTCATTTGACTATGAAAAAACAAAAAAAATCGGGCGGGAAGCGAGTATTATCTTGTATTGGCAGCAATTGTGTCGTCTTTGAACAAAGCAAAAAAAAATTGAGTCCACTTATCATCATAATTTTGGGTTTAGAATGACCTTAGGAAGTTGAACTCGTTACATAGAGTTTACTCCTCCGACTGGTTACTCTTCCAATCCCTATGGAGAGTTTGATTGATGCCTCCTGAATCTCAAAGTTTCATCATTGAGTCTATGTTGCCAGAGTCTTCCATATGTCTCATGCTCTTGTTCAAAGGATGTCTATCAACCTGTGTCAGCCATTCCTCAGAACTCTTGACTTTACATGTCAGTCATACCCTCAGTTTGTCTCAGAGTCACATGAATTTGTAGTCCTATTGCACATTGTGGTCCTACTCTCCTCATTGGTAGGTAACCTTGAACCCAACAATCGACATTTCATCATTGGTCGTTGACTAGGTGGTTTCCCTTGTGTTTGACAACAAGACATCTATTCACACATTGGGATTCATGCAGTGTATTGGATGCCATTATCCCTATTGGTAGTTTCCTCGCCTTTGTCAACAATTTTCCTCATTGGTTGTTATTCAGAGGACCTTTTTCATGTATCATTTACACCTCACACATGTGAAAGACGCACATGGTCGATTCATTTATGAACATGTTCTTTGTTTGATTTCCTCCAAATCATCAAGCTCCTGCTTTGTACCTTGTGTTGAATGATGAGATATGCCTTAATGCTCTCCTTTCAACGGGTCTCCTTTCATCGACTTCAACTCATCTATTCAGGAGACGAGACCTAGAGTCCTGTGAGTACCTAGAGGCTTGCAGTCATTAGTGGCAAGTTCTCTCTCGATCGATAGTTGGGAATACATCAATGTCTCGTGATCGATGGATTCTTCAAGTGTTCGACCCAAACTCCTTTATTCACACTTGTAAGAATGTACTCGGTGCCTTGATACCTACTTTCATCATTGGTAGGTTGTCTCGCATTTGTTAGCAATATACCTCAATGATTGGTAATCAAACGAAGTCTCGTTGTGTTCGACCTCAACTCCTTTATTCACACGATGTAGACTTGCACCTTTAGCGGATTGTGTAAAAGACTTGAAGACATCAGTTTATATTCATAGCTTTCCTAAGCTTTTTCTACCTTTCATTGGACCAATACCTATGTGACTTCAGTGATCATGGAAGATTAGATTGTACTCCATTGTATACAGATATCTTCAGATTGATTTTGAGACTGGTTTTATTGGGCCTTGTTCGTGACTATGACAGTCTTTGGCATGTATCCACCTTTATATTTCCTATTCATGGCCATGGACAGTTGTTTGGTATATTTTCACATGGCTCTGCAGTGTAATTTAAATTGGAAACCATGTATGCAAAGTCAGTACAGATTGTAATGAGAAACTAGTCCTTCCAGTTAGGTCCCCATTACAACACTTCTGGGTCTTATAATGTATTTTTTCCATCGCAGATACTCCTCTGACCTCTCACATTAGGGGGCATATGTTATAGAAAGATTTTCCTCACCTTATGCAAACTTGCACAGAGGGCCTTTTTTCATTTCCCTATGCAAACTTGAAGTCCCTTTTTGCAAATCCCAAAGCTTAAAACATGATTTTTCCACATATGCGTGTCATGCCTATATTACAGCATGTGTATACGCAGTTTGCACCACTACATCCCACGTACATCGGGATTTGTGCCCAAAAATAAAAAATGGTGTCAGGTTTCCATGTCACGTCATGAGATCTATGATCCTTGGTCTTCCATTTACTAGAAATGTTCTGACTCGGCCCTTCAGTTCCACTTGAAGGCTATAAATGAGCCAAATCCGAGCTATAGAAAAGAGGAGAAGAATTCAACTTTGAGAGCAAAGTTACTCTGGAGAAATTATTCACTTCACATTGAATCTGCATCCCTTTCTCCTTTAAGTATGAACACATTGTTTATCCCCCAAGATCTTCCTTTATTGATTGAGAACCTCATTGTCTCTCTTATATGAGCTTGCCTTTGGTGGAGGATTGAAGTGGTGGAGGCCTAGCTGGAAGGAACTTAGTTTCTCAGTTCCGAACTCTGCTGACTTGGAAGTTTGTAACCCATTCACTTATGTTGATTACATCTTAATAGAAATACTCTTTTCTCGTCTAATTAATATCTTGTGAATATTTGAATTGTTATTCCATGGGCGTATTTTTTATGAATATTGATGGATTATGCTATTGAATGTGCTATCATTATATATTATCACCATATGTTTGTGTTTCTTGGTTGTTGAGGACTAATTGTAGGTATATTTCTTTGGGTCAAGTGCTCAACGGTCGACTTCATCGAACATCTTGACAAGGTAGGTCTTTTATCTTGTCTTACTAGCATATTTGTTTATATAGCATACTTGAGATTAGAGTTGATTTCTGCAGTCATTTCCATTTGTTGTGGTTTACCCATAGCCATAGAGAGATTTTCCTCATAACAGGTGGGATTAAAAAATTAGACCCTTATAGTGGATTTGGGTTTGAACTATCTCATGTTGGTAGTAGATTTGGGTTCAAAATTAAGGGGTTGGTTCATCTCAGCAAAATGATATGGATTTAGTTACAGTAAACATTTAAGAAGAAAATTTAATTTCTAAATAAAATTAAACAATTTATAGATTAAGAAATTTTGATTTAAACAAAATCTTACCTAGATTTTGAAGGAAACATATAAGGAAAATGCCAATGAAATTACAACAACGTTTTCATGTCATTATTAAGGTGAGTCTGGTGGTGTCTGAAGTGGAAAAACAATGGAGAAACATGTGTGTGTTGAGGAGAAAATGAGGAAAATGGCATAGTTTTTTTTTATTATGCATAGTAAGACGTGTGTGCATTATGAAATGCATGTACATTTTATCTTCCTTGATTTTCCAAGTTGGCATCAACATGTCATTCAGATTCAATCTTCTTAGGTAATTCAAAAATAATGTGTGAACACTTTACAAATAACATGGACATGTTTTGTAAGAACATAATGAGCACAAGTTATAAAAAAACCCTTTGCCTATTTTACATTGTCAACTTTGTGCAAGATTCCATCTATCAAAATAATATCAAACTTTGTCATTAGAAATAATGGAAAATCAAATGCAAATGATTCAAGTTGGTCTCTCAATCAAATTTATCACATCCAATCTCATTGAGTCGTAATCCAAACCTACTCAAGACTGAAGAGTCTTAGAAAGAAATGGTGAAGATACTAGTATGATTTGTACATGTACATCCACCATAAAAAGTTGATCTTGTAGATAGTCAACCTTTAAACTAACATCCTCAACCCAACATCATCACACTAAAAGGGATTGTCACCCTACTTGAAAGACTATATAACTAAAACCAAATAAAACCAAATAAAAATTGACTAACTCCATGGTATGGATAAATTAATCATTTCTACATAATTTTTTAGAGTTATTCTTATAATAATAATAAGCTATTTTTAAGATCACCCGAAATGAGACACCAAATTGGTGTATGAGACCCCCTCCGCCCAAACTAGTAAAGTTTAGGAGATGTATACATACCCTATCCCCTTCTGAGTTTGAACTTGTAATCTCTTAGGAAGAAACACATGTTCTTAACCATTAAAACCACATGTTATAAAGTCTCCCAATAAAACTTTAAACAAAAATGTGTTTATAACCAATAACAAAAAAACAAGTATCTTAGTAAATTATCTTCTCTTTTTTCTAAGAAATGTCACTTATATATTGAGTAAACTCTTTTTTCTAAGAAATGTCACATATATAGTAATTGTGTTAGAGAGGCACAATCTACAAGAGATACAATTCAAGTTAGGAAGATTGTGACATATGTCCATAATATTGATTTCAATATATTAGTAAAACTTATATATTCAACATCATTGTTAACGACTCTCGTTCTGTGTGGTAACCGTTGGTAAGAAATATTCTCTCTCCTGTCTGCCTTCCTTCTGAACTGATCTACTGATAGAGCGGGTAACTGAACTGAGCTGCGCTAATGGGTTTTGATTCTTTCTATGCAGTAATGGGTATTCTTTCTCTGCAGTAACCGGAAGAAAGGCAGGTAGGATTCTGCATTCACTCCATTGAAGCCGACTGAGGAATGGAGAGGAGGAGTCGACGGCACCCAATAACAACGCACTACAGCACATTAGATAGCCACTGCAAACTCCGCATTTTTAAAGTCTGTAGATGCGAAACGGCAAGAAACCGGCGCTCGTTTCTAGAGAAAATGTCTTCGTTTCGCATAGTTTATCGAGAAACGGTTTTCTGTTCAGAACTAGCCGTTTTAAATATGAAAAATAAAATAAACGATTATTCTAAACGTTCAATTGTTTTGGTGCTTTTACCGGTATATTTTTTTAATAATTTGATCGAAATCTAATTAAAAGTTGTTGAAACATCAGATTTGACTGATTGAATGTGTATAATTCTAGTTTTTCAGGGTTTTTTGGAGTGTGGAATTTATTTATGCATTCTAAAACACAATTTGAATAATAGAAAGGGTATTGAATCTGTTTATGCATTCAAAAACACAATTTGAACAATAAAAAAGAAAATAATTATTTCAACAAGATATATTTCACCAAATTCCAATGAAAAAGTTCAAAAAATCAAATGTTTAAACAACTTTTAAAATAAACAACATAAACCTTCACATGTAAATTTTTAATTATTCAAAATTGTTACAGTCGTTTGAAAAGAGTTAACTGGAGGCCCATTGTTATCTCATTTCGGCTTCATGATGTGCAGAAGCTTTGGATTATCATAATTTCATGTTCTCTCTTTACCGTTATTTGACTGAGAAAAAAAAACAGAAGAATGATGAAGAAACTCTTCAGAGTAGGAGGAATAATGGGCAGAACAGCATGAAACTTTTGGAGTTAAGTCTAAAATACTTAAAAAAAAATTGTGTAGTTTCCAAACTAACTAATGTTGACATGTATAGTTTCAAACTGACATGAACTCTATTTATGGGATACGAAGTATTTTTTAATAAAGTTTTCATGTTTAGAGTGTTTTTCAGCATTCTATGTTGTTTTATGCCACAAATGTTTTTGCTGCAAACATATATATATATACGCACGAAGAACAAGACGACGAAGCAAGCAGTCTGTCTAAACGACAAGTCAACATAGATGAAAGATCAGTACTTATGACAATATGAAAGGATGGGTTAAGGAAATATTG
>ML791139.1:0-10654 GCA_009831015.1 Picea engelmannii
TCGAAGATTCTTTGATCTTCTTGTGTGACCTTTGTGTTTGCGAGTTTTTTCTATATATTTGCAGAGGTTGATCTACAATTTCTCTCTAGGAAGAGGGAATCTTTGTATAGTAACAACTGGGCATCTCATTATAGTACCAACTGATATATTTGCAACATGTCTATCTAGTTGATTGTTTTTTTGGCAATGATAAAAAATTTCGAAGGTTTCTATTTCTGCGGATATTCTTACAGATGTATTTACAAGTGTGTTGATGCTTGAATCGATTAGTACCGAAACGACAACCTAACAAGGATGTTAGTCCTACTGCATTTTTATAGATGTGGTACTCCTCTTTAAGTTTTTCCTAGGGCGTGTATAGTTCAAATGTGGGACTTAGATAATTTTCGTCGTAATGACTTAAAGAAAAACAAAATGATAGAAAATGTTTTTTTTTTTTTTTGAAATAAAGGTTCGTAGAAAATAGGACCAGGAATCACATCAAATTAAATAAACACAATTTCCTGACATCCAACATAGTTGAAGATAAAAAAAAATTGAGCACGTAAAAATAAAAGAAGATGACCGACATGCATAAAGAGAACTAATTTTGCATTCTGAAAACAAGGTTACACGGCACCATCAAGATTGTTCCCGAAGTAGTTTTCTTTGAAATTTATGAAAAAATAATAATGTATGTTACATATTCCTCGAAATTTAAATGCATTTATCATATAGAATGGGATTGGGGCTCCTGTGGACCATAAAAGAAATAAGTACAAGAAATAATATTGTAGAAAGAAGAAGTGGGCGACGATAGAGAGAAAGACATGAAAAGAATAAATTGGAAGTTATCAGTCTGATGATGGGTCCTAAATTCCTTAAATTCAATAGCAGGAGCCAAACCCACCACCGAGGCCCAATTATACTCTACAACATTTAATAGTGGAATGGTTCTCCAAATCTCGTGATATAGCCTATTAATAGATGGGCTTTTTGTTTTCTTGCGAAGGCGTCTCCTTCAGTTTGGACTTTCTATTTTTGTATTTTCCTCTTAGGTGGGACCGATATAAGATGGAAGCCGGTATAAACCAACTTGACAACAAAATGGAAAAAAGGTTTTAACTACTGGAGAAGAGGCTGAGCTTGGGATAACCCACTACTCAAGCATGCAGATGACAATTTTATACCACGGGCCTTGTACTAATACGTTAACCATGTGAGCATCCAATTACTGTATGAGATACTTAATTATCAAAAAGAAAACACATATGTGATAAATAATGGCAAGTAAAATAATTCACCTACTCTAATCATCCATCACACAACAACACAACGATTCATCTTCATCATTGAAGAAAATAACTGCAAAACGTTGCATTAGTTAACTTAACAATAGATTCAATAGCTCTTACTCGTTACAACATCCATTCATGAGACGAGATAGGAAATAGTTCTTCTCCATATCCAATAACACATGCATTTGATGAAAATAGAACTTGTCTATGGTCCAGAAGGACTTCTCAATTAAAAGTAGCTCCAAAATAATTCTTAACAAACCAGAAATGAGGGTTTCTTGCAAAAACCATCGACCCCAGACTAATCGATCGATGCTCTTATTTATAACATAAAATTAACTAAAAATAATGGCTAAAGTGCAGTTAGGCAAAACAAAACTCGCCACCTGGCATTCAATCCTAACATTTTTCTAACAGTCATCTTAAGATATCACTTTGAAAGGGTGACTTTTCTCGTACTCCGACCAACTGATGAACAACTCCTCGTAGGTGTTGGCGTATGGGAACCTGTGTTGTTCCATCGAGGCTGCATAAATTTATCTGATCTACACTGCATGGACCCGATACTTCATCAAACTAGCACTTAATTGGTGTAGCACAGCCTAAGCTTTGATCGGGTGTTCCATAAATTGTTGCACCTGTCTTGGCGTTTTGTTAGTCACCTTTGATAGTCTTTCGGCCCATGAAGAATCTTGCTTGGTGTGCGATTCGACTATGTCGCGCAGGTCGACAAAGTCATCAGGTGTGCCGAACTCGGGCAATCTGATGTCCTTCATTACCCGATTGATCTTAGTCCAGTGTTTCTCGCACTTGGCCCATTTCTCTTGAATTTCTCAGTGTGGTTCCCGTGACATTTTTTCCCAATACTCGGATGACTTATTTATGCGATCGAGACTGCTTTATTTCAACAACCGAATGTTGTGTTATTTATCTTGGCCATGTTGGACTGTGCCAATGTAGTCGACTCTCTCGATGGCTTGCTGCTCTTTTTCATACCACCACTCCATATCCCTGCACGTCGTGAGTGCCATGAGAGTATCTTCCTGAAGCTCAGTTATTTTTGCAGTGAATAAGTGTCGCTCGTATGTGAACTTCCTGTAGGCCTCTTGGAATTCACTCCTTAGGTACACCACAGCCTGTGTGGTGTCATGATGCTACTTAGCCAAGTGGCACAAATTTTCTAGTTCCTTTAGGGCGGCGACCAGCTCCTTATCATCTCTTCTTTCTCTATATAGGGTGGCATTTGAGATCGTTCTCCCTACGTCAATAAGTTCGTATGTTTTGGTATTTTGTGTTTTAATCAAACCTTCCTCTGTAGTGATGAGGATGGAGCGATCCAAAGTAATCCTCCTTTTCTTGGTGGTCTGTTGGACGATAGCCTTCCTTTTCATGTCATAAGCTATGCCATGTATGTCGGCTACTTCATCCATAGGTTCGAGAATCTGATGATCCCCCCATGTGATTTTATTGCCAAGACTTCTGATGGTGTAAACTTGTTCAAGATCGGGTTTTAAAGCTTCCTCGTTATGCTCCAAAGGACCGGCTTCTGTTTGTCACTCATTGGGCGTCTGAGTACCGATAGAAATAGATGTGTCGGGAATAGACTCGATACTTACTTGTCCATCAGTCGTTGAAACGTCGACTTCCTGCTGTGGGGTTCTTTCCTCTGGCCCACCCGACTTCGACTCAACTCTAGGATTATCTTCTCAGGTGGCCTATGCATTGGGGGTACATCAGGCAACTTAGTGTTTGGGAAACTTCCGGCTTCCTTTTCTTTCTGCGGGACCTTCTGGGTTTGGACGTCGGGGAAAGGAGAATATGTCTTCTTAGGTCCCTTTTCTTCTTCGACATGCACAGGGGTCCCGAGAGATACTTCCAGGCTCTCATCGTCATCATAGATTTTAATTAGCTCGCAGAGGGGGTCCGACACAATTGTTTCTACTAATACCCTGACTTCCTCCGACTACGTTACAATACCTGTCGGCGATCTGGCCGGTGGCATTGTGGATTCAGGGTCATCTAACCCATTGATGTTATCAAGGTCTATGAATTTAGGACACTTGGTCCCACTAGGATTTCTTCTAGGCTATAGGTCGAAAGCCTTGTAATCCTGACGAGGTCCAGGTTATCTCGCATCTGATTCATCATATGTTGATCATGTTCATACATAAGTAACACTATCTCCCATGCATCATGAGCCTCAGGGGAACTCCTATCCTATACCGGGGTTACCTGGGAAATATTTGTTGTTTTGGTCGCTTCCTCGGGAGCTTTTACTATCTCGGCCACTATTATTTCCTCTCTGGCCCGGAGGGCTCCTTGAGCCGATTGTTCTAGGGTTGTCGCTTGTTCATCTAGGCTCATGGATTTGAATCTGGTCATCCTAGGATGACCCATACTCATCACAACTTCATCCCAATACTGCGTGTTTTCTGTGAAAATATCATCTTCAAACATGTCATGGGCATATGGCTAGCAGGATGATACTTGCGACGCCTGTTTTGGGACTATACCCTTTGGTTCGTGCTTGAAAAAATGGCTAGTCTAGAACCAAAACTCTAACTGGATTAACCCTTCTTTCTTGGCTTGAGCGGCATCTTTTACTATGTAGAAACCTATATGGAATCCATAAGGTATGAATGCTCGCTTCTTATCTTTTACCAGAGTAGCATTGTAACCTTGCAGGATGATCTGGTAGCAGACTTCCCCTACTACTAGTCGATCAAGGACATACAAAGATAACAAGTGTGGTGCTTCGGTGGCTCCGAAAACCCTAATGTAGGTATCGTGCTCATCCAAATACTAGTGGCCAACCTTTGATATCATCTTTTTGGCCACAGTCAACAGTCTTGGGCACTCTTTTTTTAACAACATAAAATGAATGCACGCTATGAATTGATCACAGATGAGGGAGTAGGATTTATTGTACCTATTCTCCCACAAGATGATGAAATATACATGGACTGGGAGTTATGAGGCATGCCAGCTCAAATTCATTTCGGCAAAGGCATTTCTAGCACAAATGACATCCAATAAATAAAAATCCATGTAGAAGGATGGAGTCTCTCCTTCTTTTGACATCTGAGCCTGTTGAATGCAAATTCTCAACTGCTTGGAAATGATGGCGCCCCAATTAAAATATCTCCTAGAAATGGATACCATGTAAGCTAGAGGCATCCATGCCTATGAAAACCTGGAACAATCTTTCTCCCCATACATTCGACAAATGAGGGCCATTGGATAGATATACGACTCTCTTAAGTTGGTCGTCAGGTACCAACCAGAGGTCTGATTGGTGAATTTTTTATCCTCTCTCCACCACGAAGCCATCACTCGATTGGTGTCGTGTTTCTCATAGAAGCTTATAACAAAATCGGTGTTCAGTCTCTCCTACGGGTCTCTGAGATTGTATTAATTCTACACCTCCACCGAAAGGAAAACCCCGACACACTCACCATTGTCGTCATTGATCAAACATCTTTGTGTGTTAGTGTGGTCAATTTAGGATTTCTATACAGGGGAATGTTGGAGTTCTTCTCACTACAATGTGCAGGTCCAACCTTCCGATATTCGTAAAAACTTCATCGTCGAGTTTCCTCATATCAAGGTCACTGTGTTGGGTATATTCAGGGAATTCTTCCCGCTTGATCTTCTGGAAAAGTTCTCCCCAGTGCAGGAGTACTGCCTTGGTCCCTATGCTAGCCTCCATGTCTCCAAAGGCCGAAGGCTGAATGAAAACCTCCTTGGATTGTGTCTTGATAACATGCACCATCTTTGGAGTAAATTCCAATTGTTTTGTGACCGCTAGGGAAGATCCTTCTCCTACATCTGGTTCCTTTACCTTTGGCACTCTCAAAGATTTCATGGTGGTTGGTTTTATTGGAGGAATTTTTAATGTAACACTTGCTAAACCTGTTGTTTAAAACTCACTAGACCTTGGAAACTTCTTCCGGATTGCTCGTCTGTCTCCTCTAGATGCTCTGAACTTCTTTGTGCACGATGACCTTGTTTATGAAATGCTCAAAAGAATTCAAACGGGGAAGAAACTGTCGTGTTGTATCAACCAATTAACTTGGTTTGTGAGTGGAAATCAAACGATATCTTCTATTAAATCCTTGCAATTCAATTCATCATAGGTTGACAGCGGAGGCGCGAAGGGTGATGTGCCCTATCAACAATTTCAAACGACTGATTTGATCCACGCATGAATTAATAACTAATTTGATATTTGTAATTAATTAGTTTTTTAAATTCTTCGGATCCAACGTATCTTAGCACTAAAAGATTCCATCACATCACTTTCTTAGTGGGCAGATTGGGGATCGGAGATACATGGTGACTATTCTCGTTGGTATCTTCCTGAGAAGAACTTCCGACGCCGATTAATTTCATCGTACGGTGTTGACGTGGAAAGACTGATTTGGGGTGCGACTTGGGTCTCGAGAACCAATAAAAACTCAGGGGAAAACTAGATCGTATGTTTAACCACTCTGGCAACGATAGATGGCGGATGAGGACAGGTGGTTTGATCGTGTATCTCAATCGGAGTCGGGGGTTTCAACAAGGTGTGTGTGTTAAAATAAACCTGGGATTGCCGATGTCGAAAGGTATCGAGGGTTGGCGATCAGGGATCAACTTATCACATTCTCTATGAGCTAGATTTCTAAAACTCATTGTTGTTGAAAGGTATTGGGGATCAGCTATCGACGAAGCCTTTATTTCTTTGTTAACGCTTACTCTTTTATCCTTTTGTTGATGCCGAAAGGATCGGTCATCGATGATATCCTTATGTGATTCCTGTCGTGAAATAAAACTTCCTTTTTCCGACGCCGATGAGGATCGACACTCGACGAATGGAGTTTTCTCGAGTGATTTTCTTTCATCTTTAATGCTTCCCGATGCCAAATATTTGAGTGCGTCAGGGGAAAAGTTTTGGTTGTCGATTCTTTAATTAAATGTTAGTCTTTTAAGTTATGGGTTTTCACATGTTCAAGAAAACTTTGAGAGACTTAAATGAGAAAAAAAATGATAAGCACATGCAACATTTTTCATATTGAAGTCGAATTAGACAGTGCAAAAGATCAAGTGGTACCCAAAAAGTAAAATTTGACATGAACCTTGTTTAAGGTGTGTTGAGTGCTCAACACAGTCTTTGGTTAGACATTTTTATTTAAAGAGGTGGAATAATTGGATTGATAAAGAAATAAGGATGTGATCAGTATAGATTACTAGTATGGTATCTATCTCCCCCTTTTCTATTTTCTTGTTGATGCATTTTTATTTCTCTCGTCGACGGCTACTGGAATCATGCCAACCGCTTGTTTCCCTTCATCGGTGAGCTTGTCGATTTCCCTTTGGAGCCATTCTTCAATGTAGCTTCTAATGGGGACCACGTTGATCTCATGTCGGATTTTTATGTTGAAAATCTCGATTGATAGAAAGATTATGCAGAGCTTGTTCAATTTCTTCATTTTGTACTGAATAGTCCACTAGCCAATTGTCCATGTCATTTTCACCATATTCAAGGATGTCGTAAAACTTTTCTAAAGACAACCCCTTTAAAATATCAAGTTTTTCATCGAAGGCTTGTTTGGTTAACGACAAGGAGTTGAGGATTAAGTTGGGGTCTTGGACCTCATTGGTACTTCTGACTAAGTCTATTTCGGTCAAATTTCTAAATAATTCTTCTTTATTTAATATAGCTTGTTCACATGATTAGACAATGAGATGTAGGTTCTTAACTTTCTCTTTCCAGCATGCATTTAATTGTTTGATCCAGTTTGGGAAGGTGAGATATTCTTGTCTTCTTCTCATATCTGTCATGTTGGTGACATGGATGCCAAAAGGGAGGATTGTCTCTAGATAGAAACCTTCTTCATTTTTAAAATCTTCTTGCAAATGTTCCTTCCCTCGTTCCAAAGGAAGCTATACTTTTTTATGTTTCCCAGGCTTGAGTAATTAGCTCCATTCTCTTCTTGATATTATTCTCCACATAGCCTCTACATGATGTGAGGAGGATGGAGGATCCTTTTAACTTGGCTGGAGGGGTGGCAGGCACAGTTTTTTTTAAAGAACTGGCAATAAATGAAATAGGATTCAAATATTCCTCCAATTCCTTGATTTGGTCCTTCAGTCTGGCATTCTCGGCCTCAATGCCTCCAATGGAATCATTAAGAGCATCTCCAGTTGCTTGGTGAAATCGAGATATTTGGGATGAATACATGTTCCTAAGGTTAATCTTTGAACAAGATTTCCCTTTCTTATTTCTTACATCTCTCTTTTCAATAATTAAATTTTTAGATTCGTTGTCAAAAACAATGCTCTGGAATACGAAGGATTCATATTCATCAAAAATATCGATCTGAGCTATTTCCATTAGGGTATTATGGTGGATCGCATCCCCAGGTTGATCAATGTTGTAGAATATGTTATCTAGATCAGTCTCAAGTTTCATGTCTTCTCTTTTAGTTTCGGGCTCTTCCACTTTTCCTACAACATTTTTTCTCTTCTTCCTCATGGGAAGCTTGTGCGAATTATCAATTTTACCCCAAGGAGGGTTCTTATCTTCTCCTTTGTTTGAAGAATTATGTGTTGATTTCTTACTGGGGTGGGCCATTGGAGCGATGCTATGGGATGTCGTACTCTTGGGAGTGGTATCCGGGAATTGGACACTCTTCTCACCGGGGCCTTTTCCCTATTGTTTGTACAATTCAGTGGTGATTTGCAATGTCTCTAGGTCGTCAGCATCAAGAGTAGGAGTGTTCTCATCATTATATTTGTCTTTGTTTAGGAGTGTATGGATAAAATAATTGTTGAAGCCAACTATAAGTAAATGTTCTACAAAAATTCCATTAGGGTCGAACCCTCTTATCCTTTCAACATATCTTAGGTTCAAGTTGTTGAAATGACCTACGAATTCGTCAATCTTATTGATGTTCCTAAACACGAATTCCCCGACTTTCCAAGGCAGAGGAATGAACTGTTTTTTTCTCTTCTCATGGAAAAATGAAACCAGTAGTTGTATTTCCTTGTTATTTTTGTAACAAACATTTTGTCTGTAATGTGACATGGAAGGAAAACATTATTTTCCTTGGAGCCAAAAATCATTATTATACTGTAATTCTCCATTTTTTCAAGTGTCCCCTTCCTGTCCAAAAACTTGGTTTCCTGGTCAGACATCCGGGGAGCATCCTTTTCTAACAATAAATATTTGAAAACTGAGACAAAGTCATTAAAAACCTCATAAAAACAATGGGAGTCCTTGTGCCTCCATAAGGCCTGGTACCGGAAGGGTACTGGGTTGAATTCACAGTTTACCTTCTTGGACACAAACAGTTTTGGAAGCGGAGAGTAATGCATTATCGCGAAAACCAAGTAGGATGACATACAAAATTTATTCTCGTCTTTGAATCGTGACAATTAGGAAAATATTTCAATGGAAATTAGCCTTCCCCATTCAAAAATGGCTTGTTCCTTGACTATGAAATACAAAATATAAAGAATCATGCGGGAAATGATTGATGTGGATTCCTGTCCCGTTATTCTTGTAAATAGCTAGACAATTTCTCGGAATGGATTTCTAAACGAACTAACCTGCAACCTTGTGATATCTTCAAGAACTGTCATCGGGTCTTCCAAGAACTCAGGTAAGAGGTCCAACCCGTTATCATGGTTTTTTAGGAACTACTTGCAGTCTTCTCCTCTGAAGGTCAATGTTGGCTCCGACAATCTCAACATCTTGCGGAAGACCTAAGGTGACAAAGAAACAAGAGAGTGGTCCCGTAGTGGAATAATTCTTTGTCTTGAAATATATCTCTCAACGCACCAAGAGACCACCTCCTTACATTCAAAAACTTCAGGGACATAGCCTGCACGAGAAATTCCAGAGGTCCAAATTACTTTGTTATGGGTGGAAGGGGATGAGTAGTAAGAATATGCCCTGGACCACTGGAATTTCTGGTCCCCACACCCTAATATGTTCATTGTATCTCCACATAACTATTGTCGAGCTACTGCCATAAGTTTATGAGAACGTCTGTTTTCTCCAGACGATGTTTGAAATGAACAGTTGGAAGGGATAATACAAGCCTTTTCAAATCTTGGTCCAATGCATGTGAATGGGAGATCTCCTCAAGCCTTTCACTCATGAATGATAATCTCTACGGTTGTTGCATGATGAGTTGTTAGCATTAAAGCTTAGTAATTTCATACTTAGAAAGAAGTGCGAAGGTGGCAAGTAGGATGAAGAGTAATTAAGGATTGGAGATTTCATGAACCCGCCAACCCAATGACCCATGAAAAACATTCCATTATGTTTGAAATGAACACTTGGAAGGGATAATATAACCCTCTGCAAATCTTGGTTTAATGTGTATTAATGAGAGATCTCCTCGAGCCTTTCGCTCATTAATGACAATCTTTACGGTTCCTGCATGATGAGTTGTTACCATTAAAGCTTACTAATTGCATATTTATAAAGAAGTGTGAAGGTGGCAAGGACGAGGAAGAGCAATTAAGGAATGGCTAAGTATGGAAAGCGGTCGTCCGGGCTTCGAAATAGGGTTACAAGGGATACTCAAAACAGGTGAGGGCCTGATAGTCAAATTGTATGTCTCGAAAGTTTTGAGTGAAAAATGTGTAACATGGAAGAGGGCTTGATGGGGCAGTCCAGAGGTCAATTTGTATATCGTGGAACTTCGGGTGTTGTTTTCAGGTCACGGAACATTGGAAGCACCATCTTGAGCCCGCCTGTCTGGGAACCTACAATCGAAAAAGTGGCTAAGTATGGAATAGGGAAATGGTCAGTCGGACTCGTTTTCGCTAATATATTGAAATTTGTAATAGATATCACATTACATGGAAAGATCTTTTCTGCGTGTTTTTGGACAAGTTGTTTAGCGATAGTCACTGTGACTGCCTCCTTGAGCGTTTTGCTCATTAATGACAATCTGTATGATTGTTGCATGATGAGTTATTAGCATTAAACCTTACTAATTGCATACTTGGAAAGAAGTGTGAAGGTTGTGGGCATAGGGAACAACGATTAGGAATTGGAGATTTCATGAACCCGCCAACCCGACAATCCACGAAAGAGATTCCAAGAAATGGCCAAGTATGGAAAGTGGTCGGATGGGCTTCAAAATATGGTGACAATGAATCCTCAGGATACGTGAGGCCTTGATGGTCAAATTGTATGTCTCAAAACTTTTAAGTACAAAATGTGTAACGCGAAATAGGGGATGATGTTGGAGTCCGACAGTCAATTTGTATATCACGGAAGTTTGGGTGTTGTTTGTAGGTCAAGGAACAATGGAAGTGCAATATAGAGCCTGCCTTCCCAGGAATCCACGATTGAAAAAGTGGCTAAGTATGGAATG
>ML791139.1:24789-45081 GCA_009831015.1 Picea engelmannii
GCAAACCCTCTTTGGTGGCTAACCAAAACCCATGAATACCAACTTGCTAAGCCACCCCATCAATTACCCCAACAGTGGTCAAGTGGATTAGTGTAAGATCCAAGCAGTCATCCAAAATGAAAGAGATCTAATGCATACATAAGAAGGTTATAATGATCACATATGACACATACCATGATACCTCGGACCAATTACCTCATGGAGCAAGAGCCTTTTCTGATGCAAGCCCAAGCCGGTAGTGATGGAGGCTGGTACTGCTGGCAGGACAAGTCTGGCTGAGAAGAAGAAGATGGGTCCTCCAGGACCATGCTCAGGTCGCTCCTGCTCTCGGTACTCCATGTCTAGGACCATGTGGGCCTCGAGACATGATCTCCTAGTGATCCCTAGATATCGGGGATAACATAGCCAGAAGGATTTGTAGTGAAGGGAAAGAAAGAGCTGGTATGTAAGCTAAAGAAGTCACTATATGGTCTGAAGCAATCACCTAGGATGTGGTACCAAAATTTTGACACATACATCCTTTGATTGGGATTTGTAAGAAGGAGGGTTGATCACTGTGTATATTCCAAGCAAGTTGGTAATCACTTCATCTATGTAGTGTTGTATGTGATGGCATGTTGTTGGTAGGAAATAACATGGATGTTATCAAGGAGGTGAAATCGCAGCTATCCTCCAAATTTGACATGAAGGATCTTCGTGATGCTAAATTCATTCTGGGAATGGAGATTAAAAGAGATCGTGCAAACATGAAACTCTGGTTGAATCAGAGAAAATATGTTGAGATGAAATTGCAGAGGTTTAATATGCATGGAAGTAAAATGGTCAAGGTTCATATTCCTATAGGTGTAAAGTTATCTGCAGATCAATGTCCCAAGACACGGGAAGAAGAAGAGGACATGTCCCATGTTCCGTACGCCAGTGCAGTTGGTAGTTTGATGTATGCAATGGTTTGTACTAGACTGGACATTGCACACGCAGTGGGAGCTTTGAGCAGGTATATGTCAAAACCAAGGAAGGAGCATTTGACAACAGTAAAGAGGGTCTTCAGGTATCTTCGTGGCACTACTAATTATGGATTGTGATATCAAGGAAGACCAGGATTGGACATAGTGGTGGACATACATGGCTTTGTTGATGCAGATTGGGTTGGAGATCTGGATCACAAAATATCTACAAGTGGGTATGTGTTTAACCTATGTGTTTGAATACAAGGCAACCACTCATGCAAGCAAGGAAGCAGTATGGTTACAAAGATTGTGTTCAGGTATTGGGTTGGTACAACAAGCAGTGAGATTAGATTGTGGCAGTCAGAGTGCAATATTCTTGGCAAAGAACCCATCTTACCATTCGAAGACAAAGCATATTGATGTACAATATCACTTTGTGAGAGACATGGTTGAGGAAAAGAAGGTGTTGCTGGAAAAGGTTGACACTTTGAAGAATGTTGCAGATTCATTGACAAAGTCTGTGAGCACAAAAATTTTCTCCTGGTGTAGAGTAACAATGGGCATTGTTGCCCTGGATTGTTGACTATATAATCCCCTGGACCCCTGGATGCAAAGAAAACAACAAGTGGGAGAATGTTGGTTATGTGTTATATTATTTGCATGTGTGTGTGTGGGCGCATCAGATATGACAACTGCGTCTGACGATCCCTCATACTAGTGCCCTGTTTGTTCCATGTGCACTGGGCGCTTTCCTAGGGGGGTCCCAGGGGGGGGCAGGTATGCCCCCCCTGGTTACGCGCAGTGCCTCGAAATTTTTATTTTGGGTGGTTTTTGCTATTTTTAGCGGTTTACTAAAAATAATCCCAGTTTTAGGGATTAGGGTTTTGGTATCTATGGAATACCTAAAAACATTATATATATTGTATAGTGAATGGTGAAATTCAATATAATAAATATAAGAAAGGTTTTCCCGGTTGAGGGTTTCCGGTATAAATCTTTGTGTACTATGTGAATGAGCCATTGATTAAATTATGTTTTGCTTAAGAATCTATATGCATTGCTTTACTTCACTGGTTTAAAACTTATACATGGTGTGAGGCATATTCTTGGTACATGTACGAGGTACATTGCTTGGTGATATTAATGCATGTTTTAGGCATATCTGGTGATGTTGGTACATATTGAGACACATATTGATGATATCATGGTACATTGTTAGAGGCATATCTTGGCTAACTTGGTATTTGGTTTGGTATATGTCATGGTGAATTTATCACATGCTTGAGGTACTTCATTGATGATATCTTTTTGTATATGGTGTATGGCATGATTGAGACATATCATGAGTGATATGGTATATGGATGGGGTGCATGGAAATGGTTTTGGTATATGATTGAGTTATGTGTTTGGATTCTCATCATTGATGTTATATTACCTACACTTGACATATTTTATGGTACATGATTCATGATATTGAGACACATCTTGGTGATGTTTTGGTTCATGAGTTGATGATGACATAGTGCATTGCTAGAGGAACTTCTTGGTGATCTTGGTACATGATATGGTACATGGTTGATGTACATGGTATGGTACATGCTTGATGAACATGGTATGGTGATGGTTTTGGTATCTATGTGAGTGGATATGGTTATAGTTTTTTGATGATGATATATCAATGATAATGACAATGACAATGGAAGTGACAAAGACACTGATAGGTTGGATGATTGGTTGATCATTAGTTTCAGGTTGATGTGACAGTAATAGTGTCAGGTTGATGTGCCATTGATAGTGAAGGTTGGTTGATGTATAAATGATAGTGGCAGTTACAGGTTGATCAATGGTAGTGACAGCTTGAGTCTACACTTATATTTCAGGGTGGCAGGATGGGGTAAGGAAAGGGGGTTGTAGCCTCCTTCCAATTGGTGCCAGAGAACATAGGGAGTTGGAGATTCCTTCAGGTTGGATCCTATAAATAAGGGGATTTTAGCCTCCTTCTAGTTGGAGCCAGAGAACATAGGGAGTTGGAGCTTCCTTTAGGTTGAAGCATGTAAAATAGGGGGTTGGAGCCTCCTTCTAGTTGTAGCTGGAAAATTTAGGGAGTTGTAGCTTCCTTCAGGTTGGATCCTGTAAATAAGGGGTTGGATCCTCCTTCCAGTTGGTGTTGGAGAATTGGGAAGTTGGTGCTTCCTATGAATGCAATATTGGTATATATAAGAAATAATTCCACGGTTTTCTCCCATTTGGGTTTCCATGTAAATTCCAGTGTAATGTGTATCTGATGTGATATTGTTGAATGATACTGCTTATGGTTATATGCTCATGATATATTGAATGCAATCATAAATGATACACTGGTGATATAGTTGAAGTTTATATATTGTGACTGAAAGTGGTAAAATTTTCTCATACTGATTCACCCCCCCTCTCAGTATTCCAACAATAACCTTCTAAGGTCTGTAGTGGACTACCTTACGTTTTCATATAAAGTCCATGTTTCACCTTTGTCTTCAAGGAAGTTCATAGTTTGACTCCACAAAACCAAAAGAATAAAAGGCACTATTCTTAACTCCCTTTAGCAAGTCCTTAAATCTAAATTTACCTTTTCTTATATTGTTCTAGGGTTATAATAGGGTTTTTATCAATTATACTTTAATTTTCAGCCATAGCTAGGCTTGACATATAGGGTTTGGTTGGCATTTTTTTACCTTAAAGTGTACCTTGTCATCATTTATTGAATTTCTAATCAAATTTTTAGCATGCTAGGGATTTCCATCTTGAATATTTAGGGTTTTTATGTGCTCTTATCATTTTAGAAAACAATTGTTCATAAAACCCTACTTTAACTTGTGTTTTTATCCCTAGTTCTTATTGATATTTTACTTGTATAAGGGGATGATTTATTGTTGTTGTTTTAAATTGATATATTGATGAAGATCATCATCTTTTACACATTTTTTGCAACAACCATAGATTGTTCTTTTATTTGTAGTGTTTGGCGTACATTCTTGACATATTTTAACTTGCTATATATCACCAATTTTCTTAGAGACTTCACACATACAAATATGGAAATTGCTGCATTGAACCACCTTATGCTTACCTTGAAAACCTTGATCCAGAGGTGGTCTATTTGAGTAACTAATACAAGAGTCTGTAGACTTGATCTCATCTTTCTATAGGATTCCTTTAGGTTACTAGGGAATCCTCCCTTGTGTTGGATTTTAATCTTCACTAAAATGAGGGAAGTGATTGCTAAGGTGACAATGGTAAAACTTTCATGTTACACTTGTCTTAGCCCTTGTGAAAGGATTTGCACAAAGGTGCTATATATTTTGATAATACTCCCAATTATAATGCACAACCTGGAAGAGACGAATATTTAAGTCAAGTAAAGTGCAAAATATGTTTAAGGATGAGGCATTATGCATCAGATTGCTTAACAATTAATGATTAGTTTCCAAATTTTAAGCAAACTTCAAATTTTAGATCAAATTCAAAGTCTTCTCTATCGGTTCAATATGCAAAGGATCAATATTTTTAGGATGAACAAGATGAATAGTATGAATGTGTTTTTATAGAATTTTAGGTAGATGATTTAGCAACATCAATTGATACTCACAATCTACTAAAAAAATCATTTGAAGATGATTGGATATTGGACATAGGAGATACTCAACATATGAATTTTCATAGGGATTAATTTTGGAATTACCATGATATTCAACTAAATCGTATTTATTTGGTTGATGAAACAACTCATATTCCCCAAGGAAAAGGTTCTATCAAAATATTTCTCCTAGAAATTGGTGAAAAATGGATTTCGAATGTTTGGTTTGTACCTACATTTAAGAAGAATTTACTGTCCTTAGTCTCCATTTGACAAGATGGACATCAAATCATCATGCAAGATGGTTTGGTAAAGATCAATTCAGAAAAGGACAACTTAGAAACATTGATGACATGATATGAAGACATGAAGCTTCTAAGAATGAAAGGGAAGTTATCCCTAGAAAGCATGATTTTGTAGGAGAAATCAATTTTAAAATTTATTCATTCAGATTATGGAATTTTCAATTTGGTCACTTAAAATTTGAGAGATTACTTAAGATTAAGTACCAAGATTTGGTAAAGGTTTTACCAACTTTTTTGAGTGAGAAAATGATATATGTTTAGCTTTCTTTTTTGGCAAGTAAAAGTGTGAGGCTTTTCCAACTAGTTTATCACGAGAAACACAATATTTGCAGATGATTCATAGTGATATATGTGGTCCAATGGAAAATTATTTAGGTAGATGTCAATATTTTATAATTTTCATTGATGACTACACTAGAATGAATATTTTATTGGTGTACTTTTAAAAGGAAAAGTCTAACGATTTAGAAAAGTTTACAATTTTTCAACACATGGTTGAAAATGCAACAATGAAAAATTTGCAACTTTGAGAATAGATAATGGAGGAGAATTACTTCAATTGAATTCAATGATTATTTTTGAGACAATGGAATTAAGAGGAAACTAACAAATTCTTATACTACATGTCAAAATGCAATCACTGAAAGGATGGATAGAATTCTCATGGACATGGCAAGTTCTATGTTGCAGTTCAAAGGGTTGAGCATAAAATATTAGGTTGAAGCAGTCCATATTGAAGTTTATCTAAGAAATCAATCAACTACATCAACTTTAGATGGGAAAAATCCTTATCAAGCTTGGTATGGTTTTAAACCTAAGGTAACTCATCTTCGAGTTTTAGTTTCAACATGTTATGCCTTAATCCCTAAGGAAAAAAGGACTAAGTTGAAAAATCAAAGTATGAAGTGTATTTTCATTGGATACTCTAATGAAAAGAAAGGGCATCGATTGCTTTCAAATGGTAAGTTCATTGTCAACAACGATTTAATTTTTTATGATACTAAAAGTGAAAATTTCAATGAGATTAACCATCTCCTTAATCATTTAGAGAAGAAAAACACTAAGGGTAAAGGAAAGTTAAAAAAGAAACCAAGAAAATTTGAAAAGGACTTTTTTTTTAAGAAGGAAATTCTCCATCAAGTGGTTCTTCGAATATCAATTATTTCGATAATGAAATTTATCCTATACAATATTCTTCTGTAGCTCAAGATACTTCACAAGACATGTCAATTGAAGAAACTTCAATAGAACAAGATCAACACCATAGGCCAAAGTGAGCCACACAACTTCTTAAGGATGTGTATTCCAATGGAAGAACCAAAGAAAGAAGTAGGAGTTCTTTCAAATCACAAGATAATTTTGCATTATTAACTCATGTTTCCACTGAATCTGCTACTTTTGTTGAAGAAGTTGAACATAAATAATGGAAAGAAGAAATGATTAATGAATATGATTTAGTACTTGCAAATGGGACTTGGAACTTGGTTGATTGTCCACCTAATATTAAACCCATGTATTGCAAATGGGTTTATCGAATAAAGTAAAATCCTAATTGTAAAATTGATAAGTACAAAGAAAGACTTGTGGCTAAGCATTTTTATCAACAGGAAGGAATTGATTATGAAGAACCTTTTTCTCCAACAACTAAGTGGAACACATTCATAATGGTTATCAATTTCGCTACACAAAATGGTTGGAAATTACATCAAATGGATGTCAAAAGTTCCTTCTTGAATTGTGATATGAAAGAAGAAGTCTTCATGACTCAACCACAAGGGTTTGAAGTTAAAGGATAGGAACATAAATTATGCAAACTAGTGAAGGCTTTATATGGCTTGAAACAAGCTCCTCAAGCTTGGTGTGCAAAAATGGATGATTACCTACGAAACATGGGTTTTCAACGAAGTAAATCAGATGATACTTTGTATTTTTGAATGCAAGATAACCACTTGGTGATACTTGTACTCTATGTTGATGAAATAATCATAGTAGGAAATAATGAAGTTCACATCAAACAAGTTAAGGAAGAACTTCATGTGGGCTTCAAAATGTCAAATTTGGGGCCACTTCATTATTATCTTGGAAATGAAATAAATCAACATATTAATCAAACATTCCTTAGTCAAACTAAGTATGCCACTGAATTGTTAAAGAAATTTGGCATGGAATATTATAAACCTTCTCTTACCCCCATGGCACCGAATTTGAAACTCTCAAAATTTCAAGGGAGGGGATTCATGAATAGTACAAGGACCAAGGTATAGAAATTTGATTGGAAGCCTTATTTATTTGAAAAATACTCGACTATATTCATAATATTGTCAACATACTTTCAAGGTTTATGTTGGAACCAAGGGAAATACATTGGAATTCAACGAAAAGAGTACTAATGTACATTGAGGGTACAAAAGATTTTGGTCTTCTCTACAAGAAGACAAAAAACTTTACACTTGATCTTGCAGGTGACATTGATTATAGAATATCAACTTCAGGTTATTTAATAAATGTGGGTGCAGTAGTAGTATCTTGGAATTGTAAAAAGTAGGCAATAGTTTCCAACTCTTTAGTTGAAGCAGAGTACATATCATCTTGGGAAGCATCGTGCAAAATTGTATGGCTATACAAGATTTTGTAGGATATTGGTGTAATTCAAAAAATGACAACTATGCTATTGATCAAAAGTCAATCGACAATAAAGATGGCCAAGAATCCAATATTTCACTCAAAGACTAAGCATGTCAATACAAAGTACCACTTCATCAAATCACTCATCGTCAAAGACATCATCAAGCCCCAGTTTTGTCCATTTGAAGATCAAACTTTGGATATTTTTACCAAATCTCTAGGTAGAATAAAGTTGACTAAGTTCATAAATGAACTTGGTATTTGTAGATATTAAATTTTGGATTAAAGGGGGGGATGTTAGCCTCATAATCCTAAAGTTCTAGAAGTCTAAGTATTTTCCTACATTAAATGTTTTAGGAATTATTTTATTCTAGATTGTCAAGACGACATTTAGATTAATATTTAAAGGAAACCTATCATACTCATGTGACTATATGACTGGTTATTCTCCTAGAATTTATCTTAGATTTGGGATATATAAACTAGCTCTTTCCCAAGTGAGTGTTGTAGGATTTTATCCCTCACTTCTCTTTGTAACTCCTTTTTCCTTATTTAATAAAATTGTTTGTCTAAGGACACTTCTTCAACATGATATTGTTGGTATGAATCTACTGAGCATAAACTTGAACCATTTCTAAATCTATTTGACCATTGAATTGATTTGTAAAAAAAATTGACTTTGTAAGCAAATCTCAATGCAGGAGCATCTTGCCTCCAAAAACAACCTTGTTTGGATAGACCTAAGGGGGTCTTGAATTTAATTATTTAATTGTTAAATTCCTATGTTTTAAGGAATTCTAGAAGGCTTGGAATGCATTGTAATTGAGTTATTTCTTGAGAGTTGTGAGGACTTAAAGATATCTTAGGGTTGGTTATATCTCTCTTGAGTATATTATGAATTTAGACTGACTATTTAGTGGATCCTAGGGATTTGTGTGAGTGATTTTGTAACACACCCGACCCCTGAGTGACTTTCGTAGGGATGGGGCATCAAAGTTTAGTTCTCCTTAAGTGATCAAATCCTTCATTCGGGGTTTCTACCACACTTTGCTCGTCCATATTTTTCTAACCACGGTCTCCATGCTCAAACCCGAGCTCAGAACCGATGGATACACCTTTCTGATGTTCTTTGGGTGTTCATTGGTTGAGGGCCACATGGCGCCCACATGGATTCACCCCACTTGTGATAATTCCAAGTTCCTTCCTCCACGGTGGAAGACCAACCATCGCTCGATCCCATGGTTGGACTTACTCTCTTTCTCCTATATCAGCTGAGGAGGAATTCAGTGCTCTGGTGCTTCACGCCTCTTTACTATCTACGCATGAGACCACCCGGAGTTCCAAACTTCCGAAGTCCTGTAATCTCACCACATGGTTGCACCCTACGGGTCGTTCGGTCTCTCTATCATACTACATCCCAGACCCTCTAGAGTCCCGAAGTCCCAGACTGCCGAAGTCCCGGTCACTTCACCAACCACGTTGGATAGGAAGACACATATCAGGAATTGAAACATAGGAGGGGTCATGGTGACATGTCTTACGTTCCAATAGGCCTATAGGGTACGTGATATACACAAATTCGGGTGACACATGGCATGTCAAGCTGGGGTCCACGTCACCCTGGGTGGCGTCACTGCACCTTGTCACCCCAGACTAACGAGCTTCTACATTCCTCAGATCTCACGGTCAATATATGGTCACGTAGGCTTATATATATATGGCTCTAGTTACTTCGGGGATTCAACGTTCAAGAGTATTTCTAGGCAAACTCCTCTCACATCCCGAAGTGTCCAATCTTCAAATTAAAGGGGCTAGCGCAATGTGTCTTCGATATATTGACGGTTGGGAAAGGATTCGAAGGATCCCTCGATCTACGATCTTGGGTCCTTCACAGCTCTGACCTTCGAGGTTTCTGATACTGGTCTAGTTGGTCAGTAAGGTCCACCTAACCACCTCGGGAACCACCTAACGTCGGTCAACCTTACGGGAAACCGAGTCTCTTGGTTACCTTTGGTCAGTATAAGGCTGGTGAGGTTGGTCATACTCTGAAGTCCCAGACTTCTGGAGCTCCGAAGCCAAGGGAACATATCTTCCTTAGGCTTAGCCTAAGTTTCTTGGGTATTGGTCATATTGGTCCTTTCGAACGGATCTCGTCCGCTCATCTTCCAAACGAAGCGACCTCCCCTTTTTAAGGCTTCCACTTCGCTATCCTTCCTGAACTTTTACCATGAAATGGTTAAGGACTTGGGTCTGGAATTTTGGTCGCGCGACAAGGGGTCTGGAAGAGGCATCCTCTTCGAATGAACAGGTTCAGGTCGTCACAATATCTCCTATCTCAGTCATCTTATAAGTTTGTGTCCTAGGAATCCTCAGAAGCTAATCTAGGCATACATACTATTGGTCGAAAGTGTAATTTTACAAGGATAAGAAGGCATATACATATTGTAACAATTCCACAAAGAAAACATTTATAAATACACCTAGGTATAAATTCAAGCACTCATCCATTATTCCAGTTCAACACATAAATCAAGGAAAATACTTATTAGAACCAGATAACATGAAGCGACTGCTAAAAATGGTGCCCATTTCCACCCAACCATAGGCTCAATCACTTCTAATGGATTTACGACTAGCCACCCCCGAGATAGACCACGATGGTCTGTGATAAAATCCTTTCTTCGGGCTCAGCGACAGTAGGGACAAAGGTTACTCTCCTCCTCCCACAGGATCTTGGCAATGATTTACACGATACCAAGAAACGAGGACCAGCCTCGTTTATCAGATTGTATCATAACCCCTCTAGCCATATCCCTATGACTACAAAACTTATTTTGTTTCTTGTTCTTCCTTGAACCCGAGATCTTAAAACTCTAATCTCTACACTCTTCGTAGGTCCTTCTCCTGTTGAAGGAAAATCTCTCTGCAGACAGGTAGATCTCCTCTTGAGAGATAGACTCTTAACTCTTAAGACAGAAGATTCTTATCATGGACACTGACTTCATTTTAGGTCTAGATAAACTAATGTGTGAGGAGGAAGGAAAAAAGAAGTACCTTTTACCAGTGTTGTCCCTGCACGGTCCGAGTTGAGCTCCAATCTTTCGCTCCTCGAGAAGCCCTGTAGACAAACAAAAGTACAACCACTTCCTACTCTACTGAGATTAGTTTGAAATAGACCTATCTATGAGATAGAAGTTCATGTGAGATTAAGCACAAACTAGAAAGAAACAGGCCAAGCATATTATATTGATGAGAACAACAACAAAGGAAACTTACAACCGTAGATGCGAGTTCAATAGCTTCATCAAGTCCTCCTTGTTTAACCCTTGCTCAAAAGACCCATGATAATAATGACAATAGCTTCACTGATTATTCTCCACTTCACTGTGTGTTTCCTATGAGATCATAGGTTTCATGCTTCCAATCCTTCCCCCTTTTCACCATGAGAGGGCTTGCTTATATAGGCTTGGAGAGGCCCAACTAATTGAGATATCTTTAGGGTAAGTTGAGGATTTTCCTCCTTCAGTTAGGGATCTTCCCTAAGATCATGGCTTGACCAAGGATTCGAATCCAATTGCCTTCAAAGATCAAAGAGATCTTTCCCCCATTCTTCTCAACAAACCAATTGTTGCCCAGAATAGGTAGCACTCCCCCAAAAGGGCAATCAGAGCGTTATAACACTCTCTAGTAGTGTATAGGGGTGCGCCAACACTCCTGATAGTAGAAACACTCCTTTAAAAGGGAAGATGGAGTGTTATAATGCTCCCATATAGTCTATAGGGGGGCGCCAGCACTCCTGAGAGAGGTATAGGGGAGCACTCTCCTCTAAAAACTCAATTTTAATGGTTCTTTCAAATGGCAAGAGGTTCATAAACCCAATTAACCATTCCTCTTCTTCCAAATCAAATGTTTGAGTTGTTTCAAATGTCTTTTTGATGTCGTTATAGGTATGACATAGGCATTATGGCAGTATGCTTTTCCTGAAACTTGCGACACTTGTGAGCAAAATGCGACATTTGCGACACTTGTGATGATGACACTTGCAACACTATCGAAGTGAGTAATTTTGATGTGTAACAGATTGCCCCCCAAAGTATGAAGTTAGAAGACGAGAACTGATAACTGAAATGCTTTGTAGACTTTCAAGCAAGGGTATAGACACAGAGAACCTGACAGAAGCTGCACACAAACATCCAACAAATATTATGACATGTTTCAAACCCAAGGTAGGCATACCTATGCTTGGGTGATAAAGACTTGGAAGATATGGCCGCCATAAAATACACTGCGGATCCATAATTGTATTGATAAAAGGTATAGCCACCAAGGATACAATGTGGATCTATACTCCTATGACCTTAATTGATCGTAGCCACGAAGAATACACAGTGGATCTACGAGATGAAAAGACATAGCCACGACCAATACAAAGTGGATCTATGTGACAGTAGATGTGTCATTGTTCAAGAGAAACTCCTTTGCAAACCTGGGCAAAGTACATATCAGAGTGATGACTCAACCCAGGGTCTTCTTACCGATCTCGATGTAGTACAAATCTAACCATGTGAATAGATGTACTGATGTCGAACATGGAAAAAACCACTTGATTATCGGTCAATGATGTAAACCATTAACAAGCGCGAGGGAAATCATCATTGATGTCAATGATTCCCAAGGTACTCTAGTACATTCCAATGAATGTGAATGAATGAGCTGAAGTCGAACATCCGTGGAATCATCCAATTAGAGGTCAATGATGTAAACCCACTATCGAATGTGAGGAGGCCTGCCATTGAGGCATGCAGGTCCCAAAGTACTAATTGGTTTCTAAGTCTAATTCCTGGATAATGTGTTGAAGTCGACAGGAATAGACTCGTCGAAGGAGGGCCTTGATGTATCCTCCATCAACGACACGAAACAGACACAGAGATGTAATTGGTAGATCAAATGAACATGGACTAACACAGGTATTGAGACAAGATATTTCTGATGGCTGACTCTCGAGGCGGATACTTCCCTTGAACACTGAGGCACAACAACAGAAACATGACATGGACCAAAACACGATGATGCAGTGGATACTGTGACTTTCGTCGGGTGACCCAAAGGAGTAAGAAAAACTCAGAGGATTGGTTCAGTGCATAGGTTCATCGGATTAAGATGTGTGCAAAGACAAAGTGTCGTGTTCAAGGGCGACTCTAAGAGTTACTTGGTAATATTCTCAAAAACTGCTTGGCTTGCTTCTTTCAATTTTTTCCCCCATCAAGATAGACAAGTACCTCTTTTTAATTTAACGAGCTCGACGAGGGTAACACATGCTCGATATAACTCACCTTCGGTAAGTCCCTCTTCCTTTGTTTAACGAACTAGAAGAAGTAAGGGTTCGATCCTGTATGGGCTTGTTGATGTTTTTTTAACGAGTCCAAAGACAGAAAACTCGAAGGTTTTTCATGATTATAGAGTCTAGAAAAACACTCAAAAGAGAACTCTCTCAGTTCCTTTTTCGTAAAGTAGTCTGATGAGACCAAAAAAGAGATAAACTATCGCTCAACAGACGTTTTCTTCAAATACTTTAATAAGCATGAAAAGAACAAGGTCACTCGGTAATCTTTTCATGTTTAGAGAGTCTGAAAAGAACTTAAAGGTGACTCCAATGTTGTCCTTTTTCGTAATGTTAGTCTCGCGAGGCCGAAAAAGAGATAAATTATCACTCGAAAGACGCCCTTTCAAACCTTTTAACGAGTGGGAAAGGAAGAAAGATCACTCGACAATCTTTCCATGTTTAGAGAGTCTGAGAAGAGCTTAAAGGAGACTCTAGGGGGTTCCTTTTTTGTGTATCCATACAGGTCCGAAAAAGAGATAAAAGTTTACCCGAATGCATTCTCATGTATTTATGAGCACGAGAAAGAACAAAGACTAAGCTCAGTATGCCCCCATCTTGAAAAGCTAGTGGCTTTACTCCAGAATGATCATCAAAGGCTGGAGAGATGCCCTCCAAGCTTCAATTCATTCACCGACTTTGAGGTTGTCACCAATTTCTCTAGTAGATGATAAAAAAGGAGAAGGGTGGATAAAAAGAAGGTTAAAGAGAGGTGACTGTTTCATTTTTTAACGAGCTTGACACAGGAAAAGAAATATGCTCAGGACCTCTGTTTCATTTTTTAACGAGCTTGCCACAGAGAAGATAAACTATGCTCGTGGTTGCTTCCTGATCATGGCTTCCGAGAAGATAACGCTCTAGAAGGATACCATGTCAAGGGACAAAAATCGTTCATGGCTTCCAAGAGATCTTCATTGGATGGAAGATAATCACTCGAGAAGGAACACATGTCGAGGGTCGCAATAGGAGTAAGGAGATCAGGCTCCAATAATCCTACCGAATAAATCACCATGTCCACTATTGGATCCAAATTGTCGGAAGTTGAAATCATGGGAGATGATGAAAAATCAACACCAGGAGGGGAGACAGACTGTATATCAGCCCGAATTTCTTCACGAGGGGGAAGAAAAGAGGATCGGTTATGGTTATTATCCCAAGGTAACTTATCAATGTGAAACATTTCCCAAATAGATTCATAAAAAGGAAAAATTGGGGAAATGTAGTCGATTGTCGACGACAAGGAACTCAATCGTGATTGCATTGAGGAACTGTCAGACACCAATAGATGTTGGTCATCCGACGAGGGAGAATTGGATTGGATAGAAACGTATGACGTTTCAGCTAGACTAAGTGGCATGGTGTCACCTAGTGCATCGAATTCTAGCGGACAAGGTACAATCCAGGGGTTAGATGCTGCCAAAGATTGATAAGCCGCAGTTGAAATCATATCGACGGTGGAAATATGATGTGTAGTCGGTGGAAGCGGTGTAGGGAAGGTACCCATGAGGCTAGAATATTTCAGTAAGCCAACACCAACGCTTTCATACGTGATCTTGTGGTCTCCCAAGAAAGGAATATTGTTGGTAGCGGGAGCGCGAGCATCAGTTGTGCAGAAATCCAACTGATCAACAGTGACAATTTTTCTCTGATGAGGAAATTGTACACATCGAAAGACTGACGAGGTAACGACAGTCATAGCATAAAACCAACTTCTTCCAAGTAACAAGTTGTAATCGAGGGGAGCATCGACCACCTCGACATCAACAGTAACAGTTTTTCCACCCAATTGGATGGGTAGGGACTGTAAAAGCCCATGGGGATGAAAACCTCACCCATCGAAGGCACGTAACATCATTGGGGATTTGTTGAGTGCTGGTGATTTTAAACCTTTCCAACATGCCAAAGACATGACACAAGTCGAGGCTCCCTCATTCAGAATAGTTCGGTGTATTTGTTGGTTGTGAACAACAACATCAACTTGGAAAGCAAGTTGGTGGGAGAGTCGAGACGCATAATTGTCCAGGTTAAACATGATATGGTTGGATGACTCAGGATCAACAGCACCAAGAGTGGACAAGAGCGTTCTATGTTGACTGGGGCAGTGCTGTAGAACTTCTAACGCAGACATAGCGCACAGTGCTTGAGCCAAATCTTCAACAATGTTGTAGTTCTGGGCGGCATGTGAACTAGGATTAAAGATAGCTTTACGTATAGTGCTCTTAGGAGGGCGTAAGATAGATTCGAACGTGGGTTTCTCAATCTGAAGTGGTCCAGATGGAGGATTAACCAAGGGAAGACTAACAGAGGACGATGATGGATCCGGTAAAGTACCGGTACCGTTAACGTCTTTTCCTTTGTCAGGGTTACCTGGTGTGTCGTATGTCTTATAACAAGTGGTCAAATTGATCCCATTAAACATATAAATATGTGCACTTGACGAGGCCTCATCATGAGGATCGTTAGAACTGCCCCCAGTAGAGGGGGTTTGAGGAACCATGGATTGCTGCTGTGGAAAAGGCTGAGTAAGCACGGCAGGTTGTGACTTTCACAAGTGTAGTGATCATCACCACAAATGATACATGGGAATTTCAGCTTCCGTTGTGTTTGCTTTTCGGTAGCAGGTGGTTGAGCTTGATTTTTCGTTTGTTCATTGTTATTTTTTGATTTATTCTTTGTCTTCTTCTTACCTCCGGATTGTTGTGAAGGGGCAGATTGAACTGCATTCACCTCAGAGATCTCAATTTGGGGAGAGGTAGAGGAGAGTGTGAGCGATTAGGAAGTAGATTGAGTTTTGACGAAACCGATAACACCATCCGCATGAGATGAGGATGACGGTTTAGAAGGATTGGTATTAGCCCGAGCAACATTCGGAAGCAGATCATACAAAGTACCAGATTGGGAATAAACCAAATCTAAATATTGAGCCCGAGCGATGGCTTGTTCCTCTGTGACCGCACCACCCATAGCGACATCGCGAGCGATCGGGGGTAACAGTGATTTAGTAAACCATTCTACCAACAATATGTCAGGAATGACTGCCTTGATCATTCTTCATCATCGCCTCCACTCATGAATATGGTTAGAGATACTCCCCAGGATTTTGAAGGGTTTCCAACAACCAAGGGTTTCCCCCCTATCAACGGTGGATTTACGACAGGGGTATGATTGACAAACGAAGGTTTCCCTCTAGGAGGAGCATGAAAAAGGGGTTGTCCCCTGGGAGGGGTAGGCCCTCCATGGAAAGGTAGTCCTACAGGAGGAAAAGGTTCGTTGGATGGTGGTTTCCCTCCAGCCGGTTGTGTTGGGCTAGCAGGGATCTGGATTCTTGGGTGAGCAGATGTCCCAGCAGGATCGTGTGGAACATGTGGAGCTATAGAGTAAAAGCTTGTAGAAACGGGGGTAGAGATTGAAGTGCCTTGAGGATGAGTAGATGTGATGAGTCCAGTATTAGGATGGACTGGTGTTGGTGTAATAGTAGGGTTAATAACCTGATCGACTGGGTGATTCATGGTTTGAATGGATGGTCCTGTTTCACTGGGACAATCATGAGGATGAAAAGGTTGTCGAAAGGATTCGAAATGTTCATAGAGATCGTGTCCCGATGAAGTCCTCCATATAGAATGAGCAGGTGTGGGATTGGTATCTACTGCAGTGCTAGGATGAACAGGAGTCCTATACTCGTCACCAAAGATTGGTTATGTGGATCCCATATATGTTTCGGTAAAGATCCTCTCTGGTAATCGTGGGATCTCTTCGTCTATGACGTTCCCAAGGGAGTCTAAATGAACCAAAAGTGGTTCTAGAGGAGTTACCGACACAGATGTAGTGGGATTTTCAACTGTGACCAAAGCGCCTTCTGAGTTATCTAACAGAGGAGCAATAACACTTCCAGCGTCGGATTGATTTTCTACCTCTCTACGGTAGTTGCCTTCTGGAGGGTTAGGAGGTAAGGGTTGATAGCCTTCTGGAGGCAACCCTTGCATCCTACGTGATCGGTGAAGACCTTTATCATCTACAGGCTCAATTTTGGAGAATAATAGAATACACTGAAAATCTAGGGCCAACTAACAAAAATAAATAGCATACGCTAATAAAATCTAGGAATCAACCAAGCAAACAAAACTTCTCCCAATGATCATAGTAGTTGGTGATGAAATCCAACGTCACGCGATCAAGTCAAGAAGGGGCTAGGATATGGTGGAACAGTTACAATGGCGACCTGCTTAACAGACTTTCACCTTGGTGCAAGCTTCCACGCAGTAATTGTGGATTTACCCTCCAAGGAGCCCGAGTGAGTTTGACCAATGTCTGTTCCAGGTACAGTGAGACTTCCCTTCACCATCACCTTGTGTAAGTACCTAAAGATTATGGCAACTAAAGACACCAATTCGCAGTGAGTCCCTGGGCGGGTACCGTCGACAATCCGATTCGAAACGTATGGGCAGGATAGCAAGTCCGAAATCAACCTGAGAGGCTCCCACACATAATCGTGGGTATACCTCCAAGTGACCCCCAATATACTATTCAACCACTACAAACAGTTGAACCACGGAGGGATAATCTCCATAATTCGCCTGAATGCGACCTCGTGCGTAACCCCTGTGTGAGAGGGGGATCCCAAAAAACCAATACGACAATTGTATTTGACTCTCCCTAGCTTAGGATGCTAATGTTTGTTTTGAAAACTTTGGAGAGTTGTACTCACAACCTAATCCAAAGTGCTAACCCTAGTCTACTGTTGGTGGAAGATCCTAAAAACAAAAATGTTCTAGATAATTTTTAATTAGCGTTTGTTTTACAGCTGTTCTTTACTCAAAGGGTGCATGAAAGTGAAACTAATGGAATGAGGACTCAATTCCCAAAAAGATGCATGAAATATGATAAGCAATCGTTTCTTTTCAATGAACGCCTATTTAAGGGAAAGAGAAAGAGTCATTTTCACTTTCAAACACTAATATGAAACATCCTCAAATCAATTGGTTCTCAATCGAATCCAATGCAATGCTAAAAAAAATTCAAAAATGCCTTCTAATATGCAAACCAATCACTAAAATGTATCTTTGTCGTTTTATGTGAATGATGATTAATTCAATGCAAAAAATTTATCCTGCCAACTACCCTTTCACATCAAGGAGATTCAGACAAGTATGAGCAGATTTCGCACAAACAACACACACCCTCTTGCTATGATTGAAACAAGAAGCAAATAGAAAACAAAATATAACAAAGAAAAATCAAACAATTCACACAAAAGGGAGATGTTTAAGAATGATGACCTCGAAGAACCAAATGAGATGATTCACAAATTTATGATTCCCTTCACCAGAGTTCCCGCTGAGTCGAATAAGAGAGAAGAAAGCAACGGATTGATTCCAAGTTCTCAAGAGCAGAAAAACTCAAAAGAAGGAAGAAGGACAGAAAATATGAATAGCAAAGTGCTCATTCCTCATAAGGAAGGATGTCAAAGGTCAATGGGAAGAAGCATTGAATCACAAACAACCTCAGCAAGTGAAAAAACAGGGTCTGGACCTTAGAAAATGCAATTTTGGAAGGTATGTTTTCAAAGGAGAGGTTGGTGCTCTGGTGTAAGGGACACCAGAGCATTATAAAGCTCTGTCTAAGACTTCCAGGGAGTGTTGGCGCTGGGCTAACATAGGCACAAGGGCGCCAGGCTTCAAAAACTTAGAAAATTGTCCAAAAACCCAAAATTTCAGTCAAACTTTGGCAATCAAGATGAATGTGATGGGGTAAGGAGTCAATCAATGTATGAAATCAAACATATGGTGTGAAAAAGGTTTCGAAACAACAAAGGGTAAGACAAGGTCTATGAGGAAGACCAAAACTGAAAAGTTTCAATTCGCTCCCCAGTGGAGTCGCCAATTTATGTTGAAGGAAAATCTCCCTGTGGACATGTAGATCTCGTCTTGAGAGATAGACTCTTAACTCTTAAGACAGAAGATGCTTATCATGGACACTGACTTCCTTTTAGGTCTAGATAAACTAATGTGTGAGGAGGAAGGAGAAAATAAGTACCTTTTACCGGTGTTTGTCCCTGCATGGTCCGAGTTGAGCTCCAATCTTTCGCTCCTCGAGAAGCCCTGTAGACAAACAAAAGTACAACCACTTCCTACTCTACTGAGATTAGTTTTAAATAGACCTATCTATGAGAGACAAGTTCATGTGATATTAAGCATAAACTAGAAAGAAACAGGCCAAGTGTATTATATTGATGAGAACAACAATGAAGGAAACTTACAACCTTAGATGCGAGTTCAGCAGCTTCATCAAGTCTTCCTTGTCTAACCCTTGCTCAAAAGACCCACGATCAGAATGACAATAGCTTCACTAATTATTCTCCAATTCACTGTGTGTTTCCTATGAGATCATAGGTTTCATGCTTCCAATCCTTCCCCCTTTTCACCATGAGAGGGCCTGCTTATATAGGCTTGGAGAGGCCCAACTACTTGAGATATCTTTAGGGTAAGTTGAGGATTTTCCTCCTTCAGTTAGGGATCTTCTCTAAGATCATGGCTTGACCAAGGATTCAAATCCAACTTCCTTCAAAGATCGAAGAGATCTTTCCCCCATTCTTCTCAACAAACCAACTAATGCCCAGAATAGGTAGCACTCCCCCAAAAGGGAAATCAGAGCGTTATAACGCTCCCTAGTAGTGTATAGGGGGATGCCAACACTCCTAATAGTAGCAGCACTCCTCCAAAAGGGTATATGGAGTGTTATAACGCTCCCAGATAGTCTATAGGGGGGCACCAGCACTTCTGAGAGAGGTATAGGGGAGCACT
Organism: Picea engelmannii; assembly: GCA_009831015.1. Taxonomy (NCBI): domain Eukaryota; kingdom Viridiplantae; phylum Streptophyta; class Pinopsida; order Pinales; family Pinaceae; genus Picea; species Picea engelmannii. Next base: position 44,461 of record ML791139.1, read on the forward strand.
CTCCTCTAAAAACTCAATTTTAGTGGTTCTTTCAAATGGCAAGAGGTTCATAAACCCAGTTAACCATTCCTCTTCTTCCAAATCAAATGTTTGAGGTGTTTCAAATGTCTTTATGATTTCATTATAGGTATGACATAGGCATTATGGCAGTATGCTTTTCCTGACACTTGCGACACTTGTGAGCAAAATGCGACATTTGCGACACTTGTAATGACGACACTTGCGACACTATCGAAGTGAGTAATTTTGATGTGTAACATCTCCACCCACCACACCTTCCTTTCTTGTCTCTTTCAACAAGGTTTCATGTGGCTTGAATTCCCAGCCCGTGGTTAGGTCTGGAAGACTTACAGATGGGTGCTCTGCCCCATCCTCTCATTAGCTCTTGAGGAGGTCCTCCCACCTACCAGCCTGACTGTAATTCATTTCTGGGTCAAAGGATTGTTCTGGTCCTGAGAAATTAAATCTAGTAAGGTATTGGTTTGGTGAAGGTTAACACAACCATTCCTGGTTCCCTTCACCACCTCTTTTCATAGAATTCATGGTCTTTCTTAGTACACCCCTCCCTTCTAGCACTCATGCATCACTTATCCATTTATCTAGTAAATAACATAATTTACA
>ML791139.1:45131-63905 GCA_009831015.1 Picea engelmannii
TATATACAAAAGTGAAAAAAATGGATATCCCTGTCTCATGGCATCCTCCATTTCCCACGTACCCTCATCTGGGCCAAATTTTTTCTACTGCACCTTGACCTATGCAATGGTTCGGTTCTTGAGTGGGGTTTCCTTCATGTCTGGTATGTATTGAGGTTCTGGTAGAAATTCTCCCTCCAGATCCACCTGGATCATAGACCAGCCAATTATATGATTAGAATCATGTACATATTTATTCAATAATGAAACATGGAAAACATTATGTTCATTTACTGTGGGAGGGAGTGCTAGCCTATAGGCTACATGTCCCACTCTATCTAATACCTCAAAGGGTCCACAATATCGAGGTTCTATCTTGGCACAAGCTCCCATTCTCAGGAAACTCTTCCTAGGCCTAACTCTGAGATAGACATGGTCTCCTGTCTTGAACTCTTTGGGAGTTCTCTTTCTGTTGGCGCAAATTTTTTGTCTATCCTGAGCGATTTTCAGATTTTTCTTTATCTAAATCACTTGTTGTTCCACTTCTTTCAGCATGTTGGGTACGATTGTAATTCTATCCATTGGATTACTCTAGTTGACTGGAGTCTTTCACTGTCTACTATAGAGGGCTTCAAAAGGGCGCATCTTCAGTGATTCTTGACAACCATTGTTGTAGGCAAATTATACCAATGGAAGGTAGTCTTCCCACTTCTTAGGTTGTAGGCAAATGATGTAGCCTTTATCCATCATTTTCTTTAGCTATATCTTGAGCTCAACTAACTCGGGTGTACTCATTCTATAGGGTGTCCTAGACACTGGCACTGCTCCTGGTGCAAGATCTATGGAGAGGTCAATGTATCTTCTTAGAGGTATACCCAATACCTCTTCTGGAAACACATCTCTATATTCTCATAATATGGGGTGGTCCTCTAGGTTTGATCTGTCATCCTCAAAATATTCCAACACCTGTATTGCATATAGAGGACATCCCTTTCTGCAATACTTGTTCACTTGAAGGGATGATATTTGTCTCACTGAGACAGGATTTTGAATTCCTCAGAGGGTTATCTTTCTCCCTTCTTCATTTACACATTCTAAGGTTTTATGGTAACAATCCAACTTATTTTTATATGCATCTAGCTAGTCCATACCAATCAATACATCATAAGATCCTAGGGAAAGTATGTTAAGGGTAGCTTGGGTGGGCAATCCATCCATAGTGAAATAGCAAGCTAGTATGAACTCTTATACTTTTCTTTTGGTGCAAGTGGCTAGTTGTACTAACCATGGCTTAACATGCCTAACTGGTTTTAGTTTACACTTATCAACAGTCTGAGGGGACACATAACTAAAATTAGAACCAGGGTCAATTAAAATAGAAATTAGATGGTTGGCGATTATACCTTCCCTCTCCACCACTGAATCTTGGTGGTCATCTTGTTTATTATCCACGACTGCATAAATCCATGGAATAATCCTAGCCACATCATCAACGGTGGTAGCTTCTTGGATGTTGTAAACTCTCCTACTATTCTGTTGTCTCTGTGGATAGTCCCTCAGTAGATGTTCTTCTCCACAACCCTAACATTTAAAGGGTTCCTTTTTTGGGTTATCCATCTTCCCGAGGGTTGCTCCAAAAGGTTTATTTCCACTCTAGGAGGGGAAATTTTGTTGATATACACTTCTAGCAAGAAGGCTTATCCTAGAGTCCTTCCTATAGTTCTTAAATCTTGAGGATTTTCGCCCTTTCTTATTGAATCCAGAACCTCTCTTCTTCTTCCAATCCTCGCGAGGTTCTGTCTGACTTCATAACAATACCTTGCCTTCTGGATAGTGTCTTCTAAGGTCTTTGGCTCATCTAACTCAATCTTGTTCCGGCAGGTATGAGGTAACCCACTGATAAATAATTTCACTTTTACCTTTTCATCCCTTATGTAGGGCACATACTTAGCATCTCAAGGAATTTATTAACATATTCCTCTATGATGAGCTACCCCAACTTGAGTTCATAGAACTCAGTCTTCCCGTCAAGGTATTTCTCTGACAGATAATTCTTCTTGAAGTGTTTCTCAAATTGTTTCCATGATAGGTTCTCTTCATGGATTCCTTTCACATTCTTAAGGTCTTCCCACCAAATGGAAGCCTTTCCATTCAGGTTGAAAATGGTTATTCGAGCCTTCAATTTTTCAGAGTAGTCATGAACTTTGAAGTACTTATTTAAGCCAAGAAACCAAGCTTCTACCTCTTCTCCCTTTTCAATCTCTCCATTGAAAGGGGGTGGTTTGGCTTTCTTGAAATCTTCAGGGTCACGACTTTTGGAATGCTTTCGCTTCTTTCCTTTCCTTTGAGAATGTGAGCTATTTTTTGTACTAGAAGATCCTTTGGAGTTGTCAGCTTCCTTTCTAGAGGATTCTCCCAATGAGTGTCCCTTGTCTCCAGGCTGGACCTTCCTCGAGGTACTTATCCCTATGTGGTCACTTATGGGACCAATTTTTCATATTTTAGGTGGGCTTTCACTTATCTTCGTATGTCATCGGTCCACATGAATGGTTGCAGGTTCATGCTACAACTATCTCTATATATCAGATAATTTATACAACGAGATTGCATTAATTTCCATTTTTTTTTCTTGCTCCATTATCAATCTCTCGTTGTCAACCTTGCAACTCTGAAATTTGGCCATGAGGCTTCTTACCATTTCAGCTAGATCTGGAGGGGTTTCCACTACCATCCTTTCGTCAGACTCTTCATCTCTATTGTGGGATCCATCCCTCACTTCATGGCGTGCCACCATCCTCTATGTTTGTAGTTTCACGTGGTTCACTAGTTGCTTGAGTGTTGAAAAAACACTTGTTGTTATCTAACAATCTATTAGTCCATGAACAACACATAGTTCAGATTTCTTAAATACACACACACACAGTATAAAATTTTCATTATTTTCTTTAGTAATATTTTACCTAGACTCTTTTAGGAGAGAGGTAAGGTAGGGTGTAACCCTTAAAATTCTTTAAATATGGTTTTTACGCAACTCGTCCATGAGCCCAAGCAGGGCAAGTGTTGTAACCATGCTCTGATACCAATTTGTAACACACCCAACCCCTGAGTGACTTTCCTAGGGATGGGCCATCAAAGTTTTGTTCTCCTTAAGTGATCAAATCCTTCATTCGAGGCTTCTACCACACTCTTCTCATCCAAATTTTTCTAATCACAGTCTCCATGCTCAAACCCGAGCTCAGAACTGGCAGATACACCTTTCGATGTTCTTCGGGTGTTCATTGGTTGAGGGCCACGTGGCACCCACGTGCATCCACCCCACTCATGTTACTTCCAAGTTCCTTCCTCCATGGTGGAAGACTAACCACTACCCGATCCCATGGTTGGACTTAATCTCTTTCTCCTATATCAGCTGTGGAGGAATTTGACGCTTCGACAGTCCGACACTTCACACCTCTTTACTATCTATGCACGAGACCACACGAAGTTATGAACTTCTGAAGTCTCATAAGCTCACCACGTGGATGTGGCCTCTGATTTGTTCAGTCTCTCTATGATACTACATCCTAGATCCTCTGGAGTCCCGAAGTCTTGGACTCCCGGAGTCCCGGTCACTTCACCAACCACGTTGGCTAGGCAAACACATATCAGGAACTAACACGTAGGAGGGGTCAGGGTGACATGTGTTACATTCCAATGGTCCTATAGGGTACATGATATACATGAATCTGGGTGACATGTGGCACGTCAAGCTAGGGTCGAGATCATCCTTGGTGGTGTCATTGCACCTTGTCACCCCGAACTGACGGGCTTCTACATTCCTCATATCTCACGGTCGAGATCTAGTCAAGTAGACTTATAGATCTATAGATCTGGTTACCTCAAGGATTCAATGTTCGGGAGTATTTCTATGCAAACTCCTCTCACCTCCCAAAGTGCCCAATCTTCGAATTAAAGGGGATAGTTCCACAAGTCCCCGATATATCGACAACTGAGAAATGATCCAAAGGATCCCTCTATCTACGGTTCTGGGTCCTTCGCGGCTTCGACCTTCGGGGTTTCAGATCCTGGTCTAGTTGGTCAGGAAGGTCCACCTAACCACCTAGGGAACCGTCTAAAGTCGGTCAACCTTACGGGAAATCGTGTCTCCAAGTTAACTTTGACCAGTATAAGACTAGTGAGGTCGGTCATACTCTTAAATCCTGGACTTCCAGAGCTCTGAAGCCAAGGGAACATAGCTTCCTTAGGAATATCCTAAGGTTCTTGGGTATTGGTCATATAGGTTCTTTCGAACGGATCACATCCGCTCCTCTTCCAAATGAAGGGACCTCCCCTTTTTAAGACTTCCACTTCGTTATCCTTTCTGAGATTTTACCATGAAATGGTTAAGGATTTGGGTCTATAATTCCGGTCGCTCGACAAGGGGTCTAGAAGAGGCATCCTCTTTAGACGGACAGGTTTAGGTCATCACAATATATCCTATCTAGGCTGTCTTATAAGTTCGTGTCCTAGGAAGCCTCAGGAGATAAGCTAGGAATACAAACTATTGATCGAAAGTTTAAGTTTACAAGGAGAAGGAGGCATATACATATCATAACCATTCCACGCATAAAACATTTATAAATACACCTATGTATAAATCCAAGAACTCATCCATTATTCCAGTTCAACACATAAATCAGGGAAAATGCTTATCAGAACCAGATAACATGAAGTGACTGCTAAAAGGGGTGATTGTTTCCACCCAACCATAGGCTCAGTCACTCCTAATGGATTTACGACTAGCCACCCCTGAGCTAGACCACTATGCTCTGTGATAAAATCCTTTCTTCTGGCTAAGTGACAATAGGGATAGAGGCTACTCTCCTCCTCCCACAGGATCTTGGCAGAAATTTACACGATACCAAGCAAGGAGGACCAACCCCATTTATTATCTCATATCATAACCCCACTAGCCATCTCCCTGCGACCAAAACACTTTTTTTTTTCCTGTTCTTCCTTGAACTCGAGAGCTTAAAAATCTCGTCTTTGCACTCTTCACAGGTCCTTCTCCACCCACCACACCTTCCTTTCTTGCCTCTTTCAACAAGGTTTTGTATGGATCGAATTCCCAGCCTGTGGTCAGGTTTGGAATCCTTACAAATGGGTGCTCTTCCCCCTCCCCTCATTAACTCTTGAGGAGGCATTCCCACCTACCAACCCAACTGTAATTAATTTCTAGGTTAGAGGATTTTTCTAGTCTTGATCAATTAAATCCAGTAAGGTATTGGTTTGGTGAAGGTTAATGCAACCATTCCTGATCCCCTTCACCATCTCTTTTCATAACATTCACGGTCTTTCTTAGTACACCCTCCCCTTCCAGTAGTCATGCAACATTTATCCATTTTTCTAGTAAATAACATAATTTGCATTCATTGAACTTTTATACAAAGGTCCATCGAATCAAACATTCACACATATTGAGTTTTCCATAGTCTCTTGGCCATTATAGTTATATTTACAAACTAGGGGAAATAGGGTGTTACAGATTTTAGGATCTGAAACAGATTGTAGTTTGAGAATCCCTGTGTATTAAAATTGTAAGCCTACGAGCACGACGTGTGGGAAAATGAATGTAGAACATGCCAAGGAGTGTGGCCAATCTAATAGAGAATCATACCAAGAATGTGAGTGTGAAAGGCTATTAGGGGAAAAAGGCCTTATGTAAATCTAATGTATAGTGTGTGTACAATTGAGAATATAATCACTCTATTTCGAGTATTACATGGATTGGTGTATTAAAACTGTATTATTGATGTCTATGTTTGAGTGATAAAATTCCATATCGGACTCAAGAGAGTTGTGTTGTAAGTTTCAGGGTTAAGTCAGAATAAAACCCTTAGGAGAGAGTGAAAGATCGTTGTAATAGTCTAAATTGGATCGTGATCGAGTTGCAAGTTAAATTTGAATATATTCGGTACAAACAAAATTTGAATTATTTTGTGTGCAACTGGTGAATCAAGGTCAAATTCCTTTGAAGAACAATTAAAGGAATCCTTGCAGGCATCATGGAACAAGAGTTGTCTGATCGAAGAAAAGGAGAAATCGAGATCGCTAATCCGTTGGACCGAGTTCTGATTCGTATGATTAAAAACTTGGATGATCAAGATCAGAATCATAGAGAAGAGGAAATCTAATCATGACCATTGATCACTGGAAGGATCAACATCCAAAATCATTCTATGATCCAGAGTTCGATCAATGATGGTGGTTGGTAAGAGAGGCGGAGATATCAATGACTATCAATTACCCAAATTCGGATCCAATAGAATAATGCTAAAGGACTTTCAGAGGTTACACATCAGAGTCGAATACTAAAAGAAACTCTGAATAGGAGTCCCGATCGACGATGAAGATCGATAGAAACAGTGTATAGATCTACTGTGTAGATCAACTGAAGAACAGACCAATCAATGGTTTTTGTTGTGGTTCATAGTCTATATTTTGAAGTTGAAATCCGAAGAATACCCTGACGAAGCAAGAGCGATTAACAGTGAGGATCCATTCAGGATATGATAAATCAATGGATCTGTAGTGGACGTGTGGTGACATTCCATTGATTTTCAAAGTAGGGCCATCAGATCCCAACAGTAGGAGGAATTCTGACAAAGTGACATCGATAGAAGGTGGAGATATATTCAGAGCCAAATAGATCGACGACTTAGGAAGAGACACGTGGCAGCTGACAGAGACCCCAATGGAACATCAGTGAATGAAATTATGACACATGGTGGTGACATGGATGAATGAGCAAGTGACATGTGGCAGTCCAATCAACGAGTAAGAGGTTGACAGGTGGCATCCGCGTATGAGTGTCATGGCATAAGTATGACAAAATGAAGGTGGAGATAGGTGATTGTGGACCATGGATCTTACGAAAGATCAATGGTGTATATTGTTTAGAGGCTCAGAGTCTGACATGGGGATGGATAACTATCATATCTATCGTTTCAGAGTGCAGTGACTTGCGTGGATTTTGATAGATGAACTCTGAACAAGGGAAGTGGACGTCAAATGATGATCGTCCATCGAGACACGACCAAAAGATATATCTACCATCTGATTGGGAGATGATTGACGGTAAATATTGGAGATAAGGAGCACTTTGATGAGATATCAGGATCATCCATCCTATGACAATCAACGGTGAGGAACGAAGGTTTAAAATAACTCTGATGGTTAATCCTAATGGTGATAAGGTTAAGCACCTGGTCGTAGCGACGGTCATATGAGGTAATTGCTAAGGCATAAGTGCTAAAGAATATTAGCACTTAGTTTTAACACTCGGTCACGGAGGAATAATGCCTAAGTTTGAGTGCTAAAGGGACTGTAAAACCAAAGCATTCTGAGACTCCATTTTGAAGAATAAATTGAGTCGTGCCAGCTATAGCAGCTCGAATTCTCAAAGCTACAACAGAGTTTTGATAACTCTGTACTCGGGGAGAAAGCATTGAAATAGTTTTATGACAATCCTTGGACACCCCATTGAGTGTTTTATGAGAAACTATGAATTTTAATTGATGTATAGTTGTGGGTATCGACCGGGAGGTCATCAATTTGGTATCAGAGAAAAATTTTCCTCTCAGATTGGATAGAGAAATCTGTAATTTTGGCATTGCATATATAGTAGCAGATAATATGATTTGATTCAGGGGGAGCATGCACATAAGAATGCATGAGAAGCTGCAAAAGCATTGGATAGGAAGTTGTCCATTAAAATGTATTAAAGGTGGAGGATAAGATCTCATGGATAGATCTTATAGGTAATGGTTGGTATTTTATAATTAACTTTAGTTATGAGGAATTGTGAATGTAGGTAGCAGAGAAGGATAATGGTAGTAGCCAATAGCTTGTAGAGCTATGACAGAGGGAAAGCAGAGCTCTCAAGTGAAGAATCTTTTGGCAGAACCTTACAACAAGGAGTGTTGTAACACTTCCAATTGAGTATTGGAAGTAAGGAGTACAAGAGGATTTCTCAGAGAGAAGGTGAGCAAAGGTGCAGAGCCAAAGAGGAGCAGAGGAGTGCTCATAGGGTTCTAAGAGACATGACTAGTGTATACCAAAAGGCCATAGCTCAAGAGGAATATTGGTGAGGTATTGTGTGGCAGGTAGAGGAGACTTACTACAGAGGCTTGATGCATCTCACAGTGGACTAGGAAAAGTTCACAAGAGAAGAGATGAAAATGACCATTGATGGTCATTATGAAGGTTCTAGAAGAAGCCACATCAGAGGAAAGGAAGATGCCAAGGAAAATGGAATAAAGAGAATGAGTCAAGAGTATCTTGATAGATAAATGGTGGAGTTACGAGTACAACTCAGTTACATTGGACAACTACTACAGAAAATATAGAGGAGAACTAGAGGAAGGGATGGAATCTAAAGAAGAGAGTTAAGTGGCCTATAATGCAATTGTTTGCAAGGAAGATGAGGAAAATATTGGGGATCTTGAAGCACAGGTTGAGTTCTTTGTTGAAGAAGGAAAAAATCAGAGGAGCTGATTTCAGGAAGAGGTCACTAACAAAAGTTCACTTTTGTGAACTAGAGAAAGGAGATATTCTTGGAGAGGATGAGGAAGAAGAGAGACATGTTGAGAGTATCATGAATTATTTGGGAAGTTCATATCAACATGGGGATGTGCTGACAAAGAAAGTAAATGAGGCTAGGGAGAATTATGTTTTTAAATATGATATTTTGTGTATGTTTGTAGGTACTGAAGAAAGAAAAGACAAACATATTCAAAATTTTGTCATAGAGAAGGAGGAGACAACATTGTCTCATGTAGATGATCAATATCTAGATTACTTTTTATTAAGTGATGTGGATATGGAGGAGTAGTTGCAAGAACTTGTTGTTGCAAAGAACAAGGAGGAGGTTAGAGGAAAACACTCAGATTTAGTGCTCACTATTTTGAGGGAGAACTGAAGATGCTTGAGGACTGGTTGATCAATCCAAGGATTGATAAGGGAGATCGCATAATTGAGAGTAAGAATCTTGAAGATATAATTCATTTTTCTGCAGAGTTGGATATCTTAAATACTTTGAGATGAAGATATGAAGAAGACATGCAACATCCAATCAACAACAACAACAAAGCATTTCAGCAGCAAGTTTGCAATAGTATGTACCAGCTAAAGGATAGACTGGACATAGAGATTGAGGAGATAAGGGTGCTCATGTTGTTGATGGTGAAGAAAATACATAATAAAGCAAATGATGCTTACATCAATTGGAAGGTTGTAGATAGTAGCAAGGCAACAACAAGACAACAAAGCAAGAAAGCAACAACATAAAGTATGGAATCCAGGAGGACTTTAGCTAATGGAACTCATGATAGGAGATCATGCACTCCTTTTGTTCCTTGGGAGTCTGATGCAGGAGCATCATGCCTCCAAAGACAAACTTGTTTGGATAGACCTAAGGGGGTCTTGAATTTAATTATTTAATTGTTAAATTCCTATGTTTTAAGGAATTCTAGAAGCCTTGGAATGCATTGTAATTGAGTTAGTTCTCCAGAGTTGTGAGGAATTACAGAGATCTTAGGTTTGTTTATATCTCTCTTGAGTATATTATGGATCTAGACTGAGGATTTAGTGGATCCTAGGGATTTGTGTGAGTGATTTTAGGATCTGAAATAGATTGTAGTTTGAGAATCCTTGTGTATTAAAATTGTAAGCCTACGAGCATGAGTTGTGGCCAAATGAATGTAGAACAGGCCAAGGAGTGTGGCCAATCGAATAAAGAATCGGGCCAAGATGTGAGTGTGAAAGTACATTAGGGGAAAAGACCTTATGTAAATCTAATGTGCAGTGTGTGTACAATTGAGAATAGAATTAATCTATTTCAAGTATTACATGGACTGTTGTATTAAACCCTTGTTATTGATGTCTATGTTTGAGTGATAAAATTCCATATTAGAATCGATAGAGCTGTGTTGCAGGTTTCAGGGTTAAGTCAGAATAAAACATTGTGAGAGAGTGAAAGATAATTGTAATGGTCTAAATTGGATCGTGATTAGGTTGCCATTTAACTTTGAATATAGTTGGTATGAACAAAATTCAAATTATTTTGTGTGCAGGTGAATTGGGGTCAAATTACTTTGAAGAATAGTTAAAGGAATACTTGTAGGTGTCGTGGAATAGGAGTCATCCGATCGAAGATAAGGAGAAATCAAGATCGTTAATCCATTGGACCAAGGCCTGATTCGTGTGATTAAAAACTTGGACGGTCAAGATCAGAATCATAGAGAAGAGGCAATCTAATCATGATCATTGATCACTGGAAGGATCAATGACCATAAGAATTCTATGATCCAAAGTATGATCAATGGTGGTGAATGGTTAGAGAGGTGGATAGATCAACAACTATCAATTACCTAAATTCATATCTGATGGGATAGTGATAAAGGAATTTCATAGGTTGTGCATTGGAGTCGAATCCTGAAAGAAACTACGACGAGGAGTCCCAATGGATGACACAGATCGATCGAAAAAATGTAGAGATCTACGGTGTAGATCAACTGAAGAAATGCCCAATCAATGATTGTGGTTATGGTTTGGAGTCTATATTTCAGAGATGAAATCTGAAGAATAACCTGATGAAGAAAGAACAATTAACGGTGAGGATCCATTTTATAACGACCCCTCTTCGTTATGACTACAAGCAAACAATAGTGCAATTTTTTTTGTTTTGTTTTGGAAGGAATGCGACGACAACAATAATTAACCACACTACTAACAATGAATGCAAGCATGCATTCCAAGCAAATGGGAAACTATGACTCCACTCAATAACCTAAGAGAAACTGGGCGAAACATGTGTAGAAAAACAAGGAGGAACGACTACCCGCCCGATAAAATCATGACCATGCCTACAAGCTAAGGGACAACATCCCCATGCCCAGGACTAGAAACTCTAGCCACACGAACCTAATGCCTGAAAGCGTTCAACCCATGTGCCATAAAGCAACTGGCAACGCTTGACAACACTCACACAGAACGCACCAACTCCGACCAAGTTCTCGCTCGCCGCTATCCCATAGGGCACACCATGATCCTGTCATCAAGAATCATGTCATTCCCAGGTGATAGATGCGTCAATAACCTTGATGCAACATAATCTATCCAGACTGAGGACTCTAGACAATTCGATGCGCTGGGAACCAAATACTGATAAGAAAACCACACCCATACCCCAACAACTGGTTGACGAAATGTCAGAGGATGAAGACACGGGATGTCACAAGCCAATACATGACATCATCCTCACCCAACCAATCACCCAGTCTAATCTAATCAATGATTACAATCGCTTTTAACATGAGTTTCCATTCTAGACGGGGCACGTCTAAGTTACAACTAGTCATTAACTTAAATAACAACATTAACAATCTTAAGGTAGAATGCTATCATTATAACACTTATGAACAATTAAATCTCAGCATGTAGTCTAGTTATATTGACCGAACTAACAATACTAGCTGTCTAATAATATTAGAAGGAAAATACTAACTATTAGTAGGGCTAGAGCAATTTAGCGAGGAAATTAACACAGTGGTTACTTAACAATTAATATAGAAATAACAAGGCAATTACGTGACCATTAACACGACAATTAAAAGTGCATTAAAAAAATAGTTTACATGACTATTTTCATAACAAGTAATATAGCAATAACAAGGCATTTAAGGTGTTATTTAACATTTAACTCATTGTGGCATTTAATCCAAAGAATGAATTTTTTGGCCATTTACATTGCTATAGCAATTGTTTTGGAAATTAATATGACCATTACATAACAATGAATCTAGCAATAACAAGGCATTTAACTAACTGTTATCCACTTTATTTAACAAGGCCTTACATAGCAAACACCTTCAGCGAATGTAACACACAAGTATATAAATAAAGACGCAGTCAACATTAAAGGGGCAATTTGGTCATTCCAGCAGCAACAAAATCCATAATTAAAGACAAAAATGTTGTACCACACATCCCAGGAATAGAGGAATAAAAACGATTTTGGTAAGATGTTATGAGCAGACAGACCAATCAATAAGAAGACGGCGTTCATGTTCATTTCAACATCAAGAAAAAGAAAAACGTAAGGTATCTATAGCTCAAGATGCGTTGACTGAACAATTTATATCATTCCTGCAAGGTAAAAAATTTATGAGAAAAAATTTCGTCTTAGATAGTCAAATCGTGGGAATAAAAAGTTTGAGTATTAAATTCCTGTTGATGAACCGTGGCAACCGTAGGGATGCAAAGTTATAATTCAAAGAAAAATGCAGAATGCAAGGGATTATAATCGTGGTAACAACAAGGAGTTATAAAATCGTGGTAACAACAAGGAACGCAGACAGTGATAAAAATGTTTTCATTCACCTGGGATACCAATTATACAACGCAGATTATAACTTGACCAAGAATAAAAACCCAGGGCTAAAATTATCCTTCAAAACAAAACGCAAAGTTATCAATTGTCTAAGATTAAAAACGCAGGGTCAAGGATCCATCAAGATATAAAAAACGGGGTAAAAACGAGATATAAGCATGTCGAGTTTAAGGAAAAAATTCACCAACAATCACATTGCAGGGTTAAATAAACGCATCAGGGTGTAAGGGAACCATCAACCAAGGAAAAAAATCAGAGGTGGACGGCTAACAGGAACGTCCTTCACCCATCATCCACGCACAGAAAAGCAGGTCATTGAGATCCATAGGTTTATTAACGTCGAAGCGACGACCGTAGATCAGGCTCCTGGCCGACTGCTCAGGTGCACACTGATGAGCTAGGGACGAAGGAAAAGTAGACCGCAATCAAACAAAATAAAAAACCACAGGACGGTCAAGACTTGTTGGGAATTGAAGGCCATGGGAAATCAATCAATCATCCAACTAAGGCTATTGGAAATTCAGTCATCAACTAGAACGCTAAGACTAACATATTCTTTACTTGATATAAGCCTACATAACTGAAAACATAATTCATACTAATATTCTACCACGCAGAAATAAAATAAGGTGTATCATTGCCCAATCGCTCGCTCTGAGTTGATGTCCCACGTGCTTTGTGCAACTCCCGTTTTCCGACCGATGAGACTTCACCAGTACCTCCTAGTCAATGCTAGGGGTACTCTTCTTCCCCCTTAGCTCCTTGAGCCGCAAAGGGGGCACACACACTATCCAGAGATTCAGCTAGCTACCAGCTTGCCTCGCAAGGCCGAGCTACCACTCCTCACCGAACTGGGTGTCCTAACTCCCACAAGCTAAGTCAGTCAAGTATATATTTCTGCAGTGTAACGTTACACAAACAGAAGAGATCCTTCATCCTTCTCCTCCCTCCATTATATAGAGTTTCCAAGTCCTTTACCTTCCCAAAATCCTATTTAATTTAAAGTTTAATAAATTAAATCCTAAAAATTCTCCCCGTACAAGTGTCACCCATCCCCTTCATTCCTCCAAAAATTAATTTCTTTAATTAATTAATTACCCCTATTTCCCTCACCCACCTAGAGTCACTCCTAGAATCGCTCCTAGGTGTCCCCCAAATTCCCTTACAGGTTTTAATGACTTTCCCCATTATTAATTTGCTAGTTCAGTTTAATTTAGAAAGTTCTTAAATGTTAGATGCCTTACTAAGTTTTACTTTCTTCTTTTTCCCTTGTGTTTCCCTTTTCTTTTTATGTTTCCCTCTTTTCCTAGTTTCCTAAATATTTTAGATTAATCTCTTTCCCCTTTTCATTTAGAACTCAAATTGGCAGGTGTAGAAATTAACTTTTTCCCTTTTCCCTTTTTAATTAATAAATTTTAAATTATCATAAAATAATAAAACAATTATTTCTCTTTTTAAATTTTATCCTCGCAAATTTTTATGAATCATTTAAATTTCTTACCCCCTTCTTGTTACAAGATTTAACGAAGATTATAATTATTATTTATTTTGTTTTTATTTTTATTTTATATATATATATATATATATATATATTATTTTCTTTTTTTTTTAAAAGATAAAATTTTACCAGTAGCATAATTTAGACCTAGACCTCAAATTTTCATGTTGGGCGACATTTTATTAGGGAAATTGTTTTAAAAAAATCTTATCACGTTATTCATCCTAAGGCCATCTAGGTTCATTCATTTATCATTAGCAACGCGGCGTGCCCTTCAGGACGCACTACGTGCTCCAAGGGTGCCACTCACCTCTTTCCATTTTTCTTGCGCGACGTGCCCCTCAAGAAGCACCAGGTGCTCCAAGGGTACCACTCTCCTCTTTCCATTTTTCTTGCGCGATGTGCCCTTCAAGACTCACCACGTGCTCCAAGGGTGCCACTCACCTCTTGACTGACTTGGTAGACATCAAAAACCCCTGGAGTCAATACTCCACTAGGTGAACTTGTGGGAGACTAAGGGCCTCTAAGGAATAAGGCCCCCGTCTTATTGTGTGCCCCTTAGAATCATCGTGAGCGACTATCGCAGTCTGCCCTCACGGCATTTTGGGTCCTCTCGAACTAGGTAAACGTTAACCTACAGTTCGAGCCACGACGGGAGTGCTAGTAGGCTATAGCAGGGTTTTTGTCCACACCTCTCCCTCAAATTCTATGGTAGTCGTGCGTGACCCCTTTACTCCACATGTGAGTTTGGTCGGAAAGATATCGTTAGCCTGCATCATCAACGAATCAGTCAGAATATATCCATATCATATCATCTAATCATATGCACTAATATCACCTATAAAAAAATCAAACCCCAATGGTACACTCCCCGACTCGATCCAGAGTCGAAGGGGTTCCATCGATGCCTCTGCATCCTCGAGGTCCAAGATCCTGCACACTTAGTAAAACCGAGTCAATAACACCTGTCTATGTCAATGCAGTAAAACAACAAGTCATCAACCCATAACGCTTCATAATCAAAATCAATGTTTTAATAACATAAAATCCAGATCACTTGCGAGCAAGTGTCCTCAAAGAATAAGTTCGCTCAGTGCGCAAGAGCGGGATGTTACACATTTGGGATAGACCAGATCAACAGATTCATAGTGGATATGTGGTGACATTCCACTGACTATTGGAGTAGGGCCATCGAAGCCCAAAAGTAGGAGGAAGTCCGACAGAGTAACACCGATAGATGATGTCGATCTATTTGGAGCTAAATAGATCGATGGCTCAGGAAGAGACACATGGAAGGTCACTAGAGTGACACATGGTGGCTGACAGAGACCCTGACGCAACATCATCGAATGAAATTATGACACGCGGAGGTGATGTGGATGAATGAGCAAGAAACATGTGGCAATTAGATCAATGAGTAAGAGGCTGACAATTGGAATCTATGTATGAGTGTCGTGGCATAGACGTGACAAAATGGAGGTGGAGATAGGTGGTTATGGACTGTGGATCTTACGACAGATCAACGGTGTAGATTGTTTAGAGGCTTGGAGTCCGAAAAGGGGATGAATAGCTGTCAGAGCTATCATTTTGGAATGCAATGACTTGGGGGGAGTCTGATAGACGAACTCTGAACAAGGGAAGAGGACATCAAATCATGACCGTCCATCGAGATGTGACCAAAAGAGAGATCTACCATTCGATTGGGAGATGATTGACAATAAATATTGGAGAGTAGGAGCACTCCGACAAGAGATCAAGATCTTCCATCCTGTGACGATCAACGACTAGGAACGGAGGTTGAAAACAACTCTGATAGTTAATCATGATGGTGATAAGGTTAAGCACCTGGTCGTAGTGACGGTCATATGAGGTAATTGATAAGGAATAATCACTTAAGAATATTAGCGCTTGGTTATAGCACTCGGTCACAGAGGAATAACGCCTGTGTTTGAGTGCTAAAGGGAATATGAAACCAAAGCATTCTGAGACTCTGTTTTGAAGAATAAATTGAGTCGTGCCAGCTATAGCAACTCAAATTCTCGAAGTTGCAATAGAGTTCTGATAACTTTGTACTCGAGGAGAAAGCATTGAAAGGGTTTTATGGTTATCCTTGGACACCACAATGAGGGTTTTATGAGCAACTGTGAATTTTAACAACTATATAACTGTGGGTATTGACCGAGAGGTCATCACTAACTTCGTTGAGTGCTACTTGGTAGAATCTATTGTGCCATATGTCATGCTCACTAGGAAAAAGTGCCACATGTAAAATTCTGAAACATCATTTATTCCTTAGTTCCATGTGTTAGATGTTGAGCGTGCCATGTATCCTTGAGTGCCACATATTATGTAACTATGAATGTGGGATAAGTTAGCATTGAGTATGTAAGGTGGCACCACATATATGTCGAGTGATTCCATGTAGGATGTTGAGTGGATGAAATGTAGAATGATGATTGTCCTACTCAATGGATGCTAAGTGTGCCACACATGGCACATGTCTTACACTCAATGGGCCACACATGGCATATGTTGGATGTTAATATTGTTGAGCTAGAAGCTCACTCAATAAGTGTCAAAGGTGCTAAATGTGTGCCACATAGGAACCATGTTATTGAAGGTGGTGAGTGTGAAAACTTTAATACAGGGATATGAAATACATTAAAATATGGAAGGGGATTTGAACCGTCGACCTCCACCAAATATATCAATATATACAAATTCCTTCACCAAATGAGTAACCACTACTTTTTCTTTAAGAATGCTTTAGCTAAATTGTTTTTCTCTTTACCTTTTTGTTATTATAAACTATTAAATTTAGTAAACTTCAACTAAAATTAAAGACTAAAAAATATTATTAAAATTGTTAAAAAAAATTCAACATCGCCACCTCCTTAATTGTATACATAAAATTAATTGAAACTAACCAATTAATTTCGTTTTTCAAAATTCAACACTTTCCAGAATATGAAGATTTTATAGACTAGCATACTTCAATATTTTAAATCTTAAAAAACACATTAAAATGAGTTGAAACTTGATATATAAATGTAGTACATACAATATCATGTGCCAATATAGTTTTTCCATGTTAAAATGTCTCCTTTTACTAAAAATAATTCCATTGTTGAAATAGTTCAAATTTGGTTAAAATAACATGAAAATGTATTAGAAATGAGAATTTTCTTATTTATAAGCATTGTCTAAAAGTTACAAGTTTGTAGTATAATGTCAAAGTAATCACAAACTTTAATACTCATGTAAGAGAATCCCTTGAATCTTCAGCTCCCTTAATCTCTCAAACAATGGAATACATGTAAGCTACAAATATTCATGAATGATATCTCATTTTGATAAGACTCAAGCGTTAATACTATGTTAGAAAAATAAGACCTTAAAATACATGATAGACCAAAGAGCTATATTATTATGGTAAACAAAATATTATGACAAACAAAAGAGAATTTTGATACCACTAATTTTTTTTTATCAAATATTAAAATTTAAACTAAATATTTATAAAATGATCATGAATAATCACACAAAAACATAACTTAACTTAGAACTAACTCAAACGAAAAAAGATGCATTTCATTGCAATCATTATCCTTTTTCCATTTAGAAAAGAAAACCACCCTATTTACTTACCCACACGAAAAAAGATGTATTTCATTGCAATCATTATCCTTTTTCCATTTAGAAAAGAAAACCACCCTATTTACTTACCCTTGAATTCCTTTCCAACTTCACAAATACAACCTAGTTTGGAAAACATCGAATCAAGGAAATGTTTTTTTTTTTAAATGCCATTACAAGGATATCTCACATATAGCAATGAAAATGAATATTTTCCATCAAACAATAAAATTAAAAATATTAAAACTATATACACACCTATAAGGTTTAATGAAAAATCATTAACTTTTACACAAATGTAAGCACTCATTATGTAAACTCTTCATAAATTTCATAAATTTTTGACATATAAGTTGATTTTTTTTAACAAAACACATCTATTAAAATAATGAAATTTTCATTGAGAATAGGTAATGCCTTCTTGATGAACCACCTTAAATGGGATTATAAAAAATTATATTTAAAATAGTCAATTTTTCCATTGTGATTGCACCCTAAAGATGTGTAGAAGAGATCCATATGTAGCTATGACATCTGCTCAATTGAAATACAATGGAATGACAAATTATTGATCAAAAGTAGATGATCTCCAACACACCAATTAGTGGAGGAATGTTTCAAAATAATATAAGGAAAAATTGATAAGTGATGCATGTACCACCATCACAAATAACCCATTAATGAGCCAAAACTCTCTCTAATGTATCATAACTTCTTACCAAGACAACACACACATACACACATGCGTAAAGGAGTTGCACATTCGATAATGTATATGTTAGAGTACATTGTATTAAACATCACACTGCTTGGTGCATATTGCATTAGTGCAGGGATTGTAAATGTCCACTTAATGAGGCTCTATGGAAAAACACTATTGCTTTACCACATAGGAAGTAATGTGGGGGTACTTAGTAAAAAATGTTCAAAATGCATGGAATCATGGACTTATAAAAATTACCTCAATTTTATAATTTACCACAAACTCCTCTTATTTCTATAGTCACTTATTGAAAAATTGATTCGTAACAATCCTAGGTTGAAAATTTAACATTTTATCACTAGAAATTATATCAATATTAAAGAGTTTGTCTTTACACATGTTAAGGTACCCTACCCCAATTATATACCATTTTGAGAAAATTAAATATCCTTGTATGAACTCATGTGGTATTTTCCATAGTACTATAGTAACCCCCATGTAGGATGCTAAGTGGATGCCACATAGGAT
>ML791139.1:78522-103662 GCA_009831015.1 Picea engelmannii
TTAAAGTTAGCAAATTTTCAAAATTAAACATAATGTTCAATATAAAAAGATTTTATAACTTCCCATGCTTAAAGATTTTAAAACTGGAAAACTCTTCAATAATGTTGAAACTTGATATAAAAATAGATTTCATAAAATATATTGTGTTGAAACTTAATATGAAAATAGAGTTCATAAAATATATAGTTTTTTTCATATAAGTATTTTTTAAACTAAAAAGACTTCAATTATTAAAATAACTTCAAATTTAAAATGAAAATGAAAATGTGTTGAAAATGAAAATTTATTTAGCCGTTGAATAAAAATAAAAGTTACAAGTTTGATATAGAGTGTTGAGTAAACAACAAACCCCTCATAATTGTGTATAGAGAAGTCCTTGAATCTACAACTCCTTTAACCTTAGAAATATTAGAATATTCACAAGCTACAATTACTAAGTGTTATTCCACTCTTTTAATTTTCCTTGTATCAAGAACGTACAAGCTAAGGATACTCTTCACAAATTATCCCCCACTTCGATAGGAGCTTAACTTTCACAACGTCTTAAAAAGTAAACTCCTAAAATATATAATAAAGTAACTCCTACAATATATGATAAAGTAGAGAGATCTAATATTAGTTAAATTAAAAAACTTTTATAACATGTGAGACCAAAGAAATCGCTAATAATATGTTAATATTTGAATTAAATATGTTAAAAGTTTTTCTTAATCACAATATTATATTAATATCCTAATATTTGAATTAATATTATGTTAATATTTTAATATTTAAATTAAATATGTTAAAAATATTTCTTAATAATATAAGGACAAATCTTAAAGTCAAACCACATAAAACATTGTAATCCTTGTCCCTCTTTTAAATTGGCATTTAAAACACATAATACTTAAAATATTATGTCCTCCTTACTTGCACATTATTTTCCATACAACTCCTTAAATACAAAGGACTTTGAAAAACAACAATGATGATAAGTTACCATTGCCGTGGATATTTTGATAGGGATATCCCATATTTAGCAATGAAGATACATATTTGTTATAAAAAAAATAAAATAAAAATGATTAATTTACACAACAGTTATAAATTTTAATTAAAATTTATTGACTATAAATATGGATTATGTAATTGGCCAGCAGCGTTGGTGACATTGCTGCTGGCCACTTTAGTGATCGTACCCGGACTGATATATGATCGAACTCTTATGGGTCTAGCGAAAAGAATCCATGCATAATATAATAAGTCGAGTATGATTGCAATTTCTGCTATTAGAACTGTTTATTCTTTCGTCCGAGAACAGAAGGCTATGGACAAATTTGGAGATTCTCTAGCCCCTTACTCTTTATGCTTATGAATATTATGGATCAAAAGAAGAAGCTATAATAGCTTAACACACTCCAAATTTAAAATTGGAAACCATGTATTTGTATTTCTTTCTGTAGCGCAATCACAAATGGATATGTATCTCTAGGAGGAAAACAAGGAAAACCAAGTTTTTAAGACGTCATACATGGGCCAGCAAGTTTTTAAATTTTTTAGTTGTTTTGATTGTTTGTGAGGTTTTTTTTTGGTGAGTAGGGTAGTTTGTAATGCAATATATAGGCTAGGCTAATCATTATAGTTGTTGGGTAGATAACTACAATGTTTTTCGGAACAAGGAATTTATTGTTTTGTTATTTGGATTTGACCATGTTTTTTTATAGTTTATATTCCTAGATAGTTTGGTGGGCCAAAACCATTTTGTTTAATACAAGAATTACCTATTGTTGTGAAAAAATAAACAAATTTAGGCATTCAATTCATTGAAAATTTGAAAATAGAAATGATGACTATTAGCCCCCCCATTGCTAAGATGACTAGGTTCTTGTGTGGCAACTTGACATTGAATAGCCAACTAAAGAAACCAAATTGGGATAAAAATAAAATAGTGTACACAACTTGATCTTTTCAAGATAACTCTAATGAGTATAAACTTGACCCCTTTCTAAATCTATTTGACCATAGAATGGATTTGTAAAAAAAATTGAGTTTGGAAACAAATGCTAACTTCATTGACTGCTACTTAGTAGAATCTATTGTGCCATATGTCATGCTCACTGGGAAAAAGTGCCACATGTCAAATTCCTAAGCATCATCTTTGCCTTAGTTCCATGTGTTAGATGTTGAGTGTGCTAGGTATCCTTGAGTGCCACATGTTATACTCCAAATGGGGGATAAGTTAGCATTGAGTGTGTTGGGTGGTGCCACACATGATGTTGAGTGGATGACATGTAGAATGATGTTTGTCCTACTAATTGGACATTGAGTGCATTATGCATGGAACACATCTTGTACTCAATGGGCCACACATGGCATGTGTTGGATGTTAATATTGAGTTGGAATCTCACTCAATTAGTGCCAAAGGTGTGCCACATAGGAATGATGTGTTTGAAGGTGGTGAGTGTGAGCTCTTTAATGCGTGGCTCTTAAATGCATTAAAACATGGAAGAGAATTTGAACCCGACTCCACCAAAGGCCACACATGACATGTTTTTGGATGTTAATGTTGAGCTGGAATGTCACTCAATTAGTGCCAAAGGTGTGCCACATATAAATGATGTGTTTGAAAGTGGTGAGTGTGAGCTCTTTAATGTTTGTCTCTTAAATACATTAAAACATGGAAGGGCATTTAAAGCATGGCTCTTAAATACATTAAAACATGAAAGGGTGTTTGAACCCCCAACTCCACCAAATATATAAGTGTATACAAATGCCTTCACCACCAAATTAGCAACTACTTTTTTCTTCAAGAATGCTTTAACTAAATTGATTTTTCTTTACTTTTTTAAAATATTAAATTTAGTAAACCTCAAATATAATTAAGCACTAAAAATATGGTTAAAATTGTTGAATAAAAATAATTCAACATTATCACCTCCTTGATCTTATACACAAAATTAATTGAAAGTAACAATTTTTTAAAATATGAAGATTTTATAAACTAATGTACTTCAATATTTTAAAGCTGAAAACATGTTAAAATAAGTTGAAACTTGATATGTAAATGTTGTACACACAATATAATGTGGGTAATATAGTTTCTCCATCTCAAAATGTCTCCTTTTACTAAATACTTTTATCATTGAAATAATTCAAATTTGGTTGAAAGAACTCTTAAATGTGTTAGAAATGAGATTTTTTCTACTTAGAATTTGTTGACGCGGGAAAAAATCTCTTTGTCAACGGGAGAGGTTACCCCCAATAAGAAGTCTCAATTAGACCTCTCACCATTCAAAATAGGGAACCCATCCAGATTCTGGCCCGACAAACATTTTTGGTTTGGGGTTTACCAGTTGTGACTTGGTCCACTGATGAACTAATCTAAAGAATGAGATGCAACTAATCTACAATGCATGCGTCTGGACGAAACTAAGGTAACCAGAAAGAAAACATAGAACCAACCATGCTCTTATCAATGGTCTGGGAAATAGTTCACATAGATCGGAGATAGAAAAATGAATGAATAACTATAAACAAAGAATAGTCTAGCATTTAAAAAATCATTTACTGTTCTATGCCCAAGAATTTAGAAAAATATTCCTTGGAGAACAGAAATAAGAATGCAACCACCACACATAAGAATAGTCTACAATTTAAAGTACATCCTTAGAGTGTTAATCAAAATACAAAGGAATGGTCCACAATACATCCAACATGAGAATTTGAGTTCTCCAGAAAATAGCTTGGCCAAATAGGCTTCTTCTCATTAAAAATTTCAATAATAGTACATGAAATCTCAAAGAGCCAAAATCGATTTACTCAGACACAATCCCTATATTTATTGATTTTCAACTTGACTCTTGGCCTTCCACATTCCCCCCATGACCTTTCATTTACAAACTTTTGTCTTTATCCTCTTTATAATGATGAGAGAACAAAGATAAAATAAATGTTTATAATTTAATGTATTATATGTAGTTACATTTTGAATTTGTCTTTTAGCGCTAGTGGGGCATCATTGATTTTGGCTATAGTGCACCTCAACCACCATGATGACTGGTCTAGACATTGGGAAACTCTTCTCCCTCCAAGTTTGATATTCGACCATCATGGGATTCATAATTCTTCTTCGACTATTGGAATTTGATTCCTTTTAGCAACTCCTTTACTGTTGTGACAATTGTTGTTGTTGTTGCTGCTCCATCATCCTCGGCACTAGATCGTATTTGTGAGGGTAATGTTGCATACTGGTAGATCTCTTTGATATGTAGCTATTATTTCTTCATGATTTTCTCCTCTCACATGCTGCCTATTTGGATTGTTGAGTATGATCTTCCTTTAAAATTGGTACTTGGCACCATTTAACATGCAATAGATGAGTGGCCATAGAATAATATTGAAATAAGCTTTCAAAACCATGCATTTGAACCTATATAATTAAAACATTAGCTAAGTGAGAGTTCATATATACTTCCCTGAGTTTGGTTCTTGGTTCTTTTGATCTTGGTCGAAGTATTGTGTTCTCCGGGGATTTTACCACTTTGCCAAATATTAATCCTAAAAAAATGTGAACAATTGGTGAGGAATATCTGAAATCATACAACTATGAAGTTGTATATCTCGGAAAAAAAATTCCAATGGTATAAGGAACACATAAAATGTGCATCGAAGTCAAAAATTACAACCAAAATACGAAAGGATGTTTTTATAGGTTCCTACTCCTGTATCGACAATGTTATCACACAAGTTGTAGGTTCAGAAAAGCCTGACCAAACCATCAAATGGAGACAACTTTGAGAACACCTACCCACTGTCACCTTAGGTAGGTATTCCCGTCACTTTAGAGATGATAGAATCACCTCAAGGGGGGAATCTTGGTGACCCTAGTGGGAATGAAATGAAAAGTGAAGTGATAAAGGAAGGTCCCCCTATAGTTCAAGGTAAAGGATGCAGAAAGGCTTGGGAAAGCATCTAAGTGGTAGCCAATGGTTGCCAAGAGATAAGAACAATTGTAAAGAATGTTGTACCTGCTCGAGACACAAGAACATGCCAAGCATATATGTATAATTTTAGGTGGACAAGCAAGTTAATATTGCTTTCCCTAATTGAAACAACAAATAACAATGTATATTATCAAGATAATAAGTATTAAAGTTGCTAAATAATTGCTAAAAGTCCAACAAATGATGCAAGATATAAGTTAGATAAACACTAGTGATACTCAAGAATGAAAGCACAAGACTTTAGCAATGAAACAAGGTTGTAATAAAAAGTGTTTGCATTGATATTTGGAAGCCTTATGGCCGTAGAAAAATAGTTGTTACAAAAGTAAATACAACCACCAAAACTCACAAAGAATCCACCCAAAAGTTGTGCTAGACCAAGTAGATAAATGTGGCAAACTCTTGGCAAATTCTGACAGTTGAAAAACAAGTTATAAATGAAAAAGTGTTAGGGTTTTTGCAGCCCTAATGGTTGTAGATGAAGTTTTATAACAGAAACAAGAATTGATTAGGAAAATGTGACGCCCTAGTGTCTCAATCAAGCTTATATAGAAAAGAATTTATTCAAACTTAGACAACCTTCAAATCATAAAATTTCACGTTAACCAATGCAATATTTTATTTCTCCAATACAATTATACTAGTGCCTTTAGCTATTGATGGAGTCAAGTAAATAAAGAGCTAAAAAATGCTATCTCCTTGGGGGTGTAAAGCCTCTTACTCCCCAAGGAAAGGAAATAATAAGCTAAGAGATACTAGGAGGGTGTAAGCCCTTTTACTTCTCCTAGTAAAACCGTGTGCAACAAATAACTTCTAGACAAAATGATAGATAATAGTGGGGTTGTAAATCCTTATACTCCCCAAGAAATCTACCAAATCAAACTTGGGACTAAGAAATAAAGCATCAACAAGATAAATTCTTACATAGTTCAAGGAATGACAAGATAAACCTCCTCTTACCAAGATAAATCCACCACACGTGCCAAAGAAAAAACTCCCAGAAGGGTAGCACATTACTTCTTCCACCAATAGCATAAGGAAGCCAAGATAAAAAGAACAAGAGAGAGAAGGTTTCCCAAGGAAGGCACAAATTTCAGCCAAATACTTCTCACATTGGAAGAGTTATGGTATTAGTGGAATAAGTAGTGCACTACCCTTCTTGGAGTTTTTTCTTTGGCATGTGTGGTGGATTTATCTTGGTAAGAGCAGGTTTGTCTTATCATTCCTTGAACTAGGTAAGGATTTATCTTGTTGATGCTTCAATGATTAGTCACAAGTTTGGTTTTCTATATTTATTGGGGAGTATAAGGATTTACAACCCCACCATTATCTATCATTTTGTTTAGAAGTTATTTGTTGCACAAGGTTTTACTAGGAGAAGTGAAAGGGATTACACCCTCCTAGTATCTCCTAGATTAACATTTGTTTTCCTTGGGGAGTAAGAGGGTTTACACCTCCAAGGAGATAACATTGTTTATCTCTTTATTTACTTGACTCCATAACCCAATATCTAAAGGCACTAGTATAACTTCATTGGAGAAATAAAATATTGCATTGGTTAACATGAAATTTTATGATTTGAAGGTTGTCTAATTTGGAATCAATTATTTTATCTATAAGCTTGATCGAGCCACTAGGGCGTCATTTTTTCCTAAGAACTTCTTTATTCTATTAGAAAAAAACATCTACAACCATTTGGGATGCAGAAAACCTAACACTTTTTCATTTATAACTTGTTTTTCAACCGTCATAATTTGCCAAGAGTTTACCACATTTATCTACTTGGTCTAACACAACTTTTGGGTGGATTCTCTGTGAGTTTTGGTGATTGGATTTAATTCTGTAAAAAATAGTTTGATAAAGCCATAAGGCTGCAAAATATCTCTGCAAACACTTTTTATCACAGCCTTGTTTCATTGCTAAAGTCTTGTGCTTTCAT
The DNA here is from genome assembly GCA_009831015.1 of Picea engelmannii. NCBI lineage: Eukaryota > Viridiplantae > Streptophyta > Pinopsida > Pinales > Pinaceae > Picea > Picea engelmannii. The sequence continues at coordinate 85,448 of ML791139.1, forward strand.
TCTTGAGTATCACTAGTGTTTATCTAACTTATATCTTGCATCATTTGTTGTACATTTAGAAATTGTTTAGCCGCTTTAATACTTATTATATTGCTGATATAATTAATTTTTTTCTTCTGCAATTATGGACATCAATCTTAACTTTCTTTTCCACCTAACATTATACATATATGCTTGGATTTTTCTTGTGTCTCGAGCAGGTACAACATTCTTTCCAATTGTTCTTATCTCTTGGAACCATTGGCTACCACTTAGACACTTTCCCAAGCCTTTCTGCATCATCTGCCTTGACCTATAGGGGGACCTTCCTTCATCACTTCACTTTTCATCTCATTCCCCCTAGGGTCACCGAGGTTCCCCCTTTGAGGTGATTCTATCATCTCTAAAGTGACGGGAATACCTTCCTAAGGTGATAGTGGGTACGTGTTCTCAAAGTTGTCACCATTTAATGGTTGGGTTAGGATTTTCCCAACCTACAACTTGTGCGATAACATTTTGGCATTGTTTTCGAGGAGGATTTTGAATTCTCTTTCAAACCCTAATGACAATGTGGAAAGATTCTCTCCCAAATCCTTTTCCCTTAGATTACTTGGCGACTCCATTGAAGAATGTTCCCTTTTCCACCCTTGATGATCTCTTCTTGAATCTCATCTAGCGACTCCACTTTCCATGAACCCACCTTTCCTTTTTCCCCCTTTCTATCCTTTAATGAGCATTAGTCTCATCTGGAGACTCCATTGAGGGATTACCCTAAGTGATGGAACCATGGACTCATGAGACTTACCATGGGAATTCCATAATGTATATCCTTCTCTTGATGTTCGAAATATCCCCAAATATCCAAATCATTGCTCTGCAGAGTGGAGAGAAAATTGCCCTAAATTCGATGGTGATCCAACTCTAGCAGTCACTCATGTTGTGGAGTATATGAAGTATGATTCAAGCTTAAATGTACCACATGAAGATGTGCTGATGAAAAAATTTGTATGTTCTCTAGAAGAAAGTCAAAGAAAGTGGATTGTGCACTCATGTGACCCAAAAAGCATCCCATCTTCCACGAAGCTCATTGAATAATTTCTCAAGCATTACCAACCAACTACTCAGGATCTACAAGATACTTTCCAAGAGATCAAAGACAGTATTTGCAGAGAATGTTTCCATGTGGATGACGAGACAATAGATGAAGATTCTCATGCTAAAGATATAGACGAGACATCCAATGAAGATGAAGTGCTTATATATACCCTCCCTTTTGATGAAGACATCTAGGCCTCGGTTCAAGAAGAGAACATGATGTGTCGTGACCCTTTTGAATAACTTAATGATGTTTTATTACATGACTTTGGAATTGAATAAGTATTAGAGGAGCCCTTGGATACGGAATATCCTTTGGAAAAAGGGAAAACAAAGCACTTTGCAGTAAGGATCAAGCCTTGTGTAATATTGAGACGATGGAGGAGCATACCCATGAAGAGAAAAAAAAATCACGATGAAGCACAACATGTTGAGGAATCATTATCTTTGCTCCTACCTAATGTAGTTGAGGTTGTCCAACCGTGCTCTCCTCCTGTTTGTGAAGTTGAAGAAGCAACTAGACTTAGTGAAGAATTTGAAGATCCAGTTGAAGACATCCATGCATGTACTTCTCCTGCACACAAGTACAAATAGATGGTCATTTATGTTGATGGTATTATGAAAGAACCTTTATAAATGATTGATGAGAATATATACACTTTCATACAGACTGGCAGACGTAGGTAGGATCTTGGTCATCTCATTTTTTATAGAGACCCTATTTATGACATTGAGGGTAGCCCTCAAGAAAAGGGTTTGAGTTGTCATATTCAAAGGACTACTTTTCATGCGCATATGATTCATATGTTTGGTGGCATGATGATGACATGATTACAGATTTATTTGAGGATGATTGGTTGCAACATTTTTAGGATGATTTTCAGTTTTCCCTTGGGACTTGTGATGCATATATTTTTGGGGATGCAGACTTGTTGTATGAGGACTCTCAGCCACCTTCATCCTCAATTTTAGAGGAATACTAGGACGTGGTCATCTCAAATAAATCTGAGGTTTACTCTACAAAGAGGAAGTATTTTCATATCGAGGATTTCTACAAGGATTCACAGATGAAGAGGTCGTGTTTTTCTTTCTCTAGACCCTAGGTTGTCCCTTACCACGGGAAGCCATGCAGTCTTCTTTTGATTTCTCATCTCTTCTTAGTCTTCAATAAGAAATGGATATTTGTGCATGAATGAAGATGAACCATCATCTATATATGATAGTCCTTTTCAGAGATGGGTCGATCGAGCTTGTGGCTATCACTTCAGGCATGATTCCTTGGATGATCAGAGTTGCAGGTATTCTTTCCAGCAGGATTTCCTCCCTCCCACCCATATCCATGAGTTTCATTTCACGATTGATTATATATCTATTTATGCTCATGATCATTACGTGCTTGACTTATCTTTGTTGTTTTACATAATCAAGCACAAGGGGAGATACTTTGATGAGATGATCAACTGGTTGCACTGGTTGTATGACTTCACCTGACATCATCTATCGCCTAATCTTCAGGGCCCCAAGGCCCCCAGGTAAGTAGGTAGGTCATATTTCTTTCCTTGCATTTGCATATTGATTGCTCATATTAGTTTAGATGCATTTCATATTTCATTTTTCTCTGCTTGCATATTGATTTCATGCTTAGTTTAGAAATGTTTGAAAAAATGCTAAAAAATTATTTTCTAGATTAGTTTCCATTGGGATTTTGATGTATATGGATGAAGGGTGATAGAACCACCCTATATTTTATGGTTTATTTTTTCAATGTAGGCACAGTTCTACCGGGAGATGTTGTAGTTCTCATGCACTCTACGGTGAGCACATGTCCCCAAGTAGGAGCCAGATGTTATCCCCATTTTGTGGGATAACTAAGGAGATGATGTCTTGAGGCCCTTAGGTTGCAGATATGGAGTGTCAATATACCACATGACTAGCAGTGTCCACTTTCACATACAAAAGCTTGCTCTATCACCACATTTTGATCCATTGTCAGTGCATCCACCACATCAGTTGGCTTATGGAAGATAGATGGGTCTTGCTCCATGCGGTACAAGTCAGGTATTGTGGCATGTAATCACCCTAATATTTGAGGCATTTAAACATGTTGTATTTAAGATTCTTTTGACTATAGAACGTCTTCTTGGACATTATTCTTTTGACCATGTTTCACCTTGGTGGGTGTCATAGATTTCCTAGTGAGTGGCCAACCTTTGGGGAAGGTTTGTGACTGGGGGTCCCTTAATGGGTTATCATACCATTCCCAACCATACTTACCACTTTCCTCTCATTACATTCCCATCATATTGTCTTTTTCTAGGCCCTTTGACTTTAGTGACCCAAGAAGGGCATGTACCTCATTTCATGGGAAGAAGGAGCTAAAGGCCTAAAGGGATTTTTGTTGGCTAAAAAGATAAAAGACTAAATATAGACCTTCCATATGCTTTTCCCAAGGATCCCTGAGAAATCAATTAAACACTTCTCTGTAAGAAATGGGGGAACTACAAAAATAAATGATAGTGAATTCTTAAGGGGTTAGTTGGAGGATGGGAGGTATCATCATGAGCTGACCTATCATGATCATGGGTATTTAGCGGTATGAAATTACCATCGTCTGGTCACCAAGCCAGAGTAGTGGTTCTCAGTTACACAAATGAGAGAAAGGAAGTCTCATCATGATCCAACCTTCTCATTTCCACGAGGAATTTGTGAATGACACCATCATTATCTGGACACCAAGATAGGACAGTGGCCTTCAACTTGTTCCTTAAAACATGAAATAAATATAAAGAGAAAGGAAGAGCTATGAAGAAATAACGACAAGAAGATGGGCTTGGAAAAAGTGCATCGTAATCGAAGGTGCCACACACCCTCTACAAAGGCACCCATAAATGAGATAATATGAGCCCTTGTATGTCATGAAACTCATTGACCTGTGAAGTTTGAATCCCTTCCCACCTCATCATATATTACATAACTTTGAAAGGCCATCCTTGGGAGCATCCCCTACTTGAGGGTTTTGTTCTACCCAATAGGACTTTTATGACACCTCTCTCATAGTTAAACTTGGTCAATTGTATAGGGTCTTGGAGAATTTGTTTAATTTGATAAGGTAGTTTTGATGCACATGTTTAGGTGCCTTTATTACTAGATGTGGTTTTCACTTGTCATGATATCTTTGGCTTGAGATCTTTGGAGGGAGTACCCTTTTGTTTTGCAGGACCTTGCTTGGTGGCCAGTTTTGGGAGAATAAGACTAGCTTGGGCTTCCATGGGGAAACAATCCCACAAGTTGGATGTTGTAGGCCCGCACACTGAATCACAAAAGCATGCCTTTGGAGGCTTACGTGGCATCATGGAGGATCTTACCCAACCCCTATTACCCAAACGACTTTCCTAGGAGAGGCAAAAAGTCACTTTTTGAGGCTTGACGTCATGCTTGAGGGGGTTTGGTGGTGATGGAGTTATTGCACATTGACACTTGGCATGATTTGACCAGAGGAGACATGGATTGACTTTAGCACATGAAGAGGAGGCTCAAGGATCCCCAATGACTTCTTTCTTCTTATCCAATGACTTGGAAAAGTGTCAAAACGTCCCCTAAAGGGATGACACCATCTTACTTTTAGGGTTTCTAATGTGTTAAAGTAAAAATTAAATATTATTATTTGGTTCAAGGGGTAAGATAAGGATTTTCGACCCCTTATCTTATGTTTTACCCTTGCTAAGTGGACAAACTATGTTTTAAGACTTTGGTATAAATAGAGATCATGTGAATCTCATTTGATAACATAACTCTCCCATTGTGAGAAGTACTTGGCTGAGATTTTCGCTACCCTTGGGGATTTTCTCTCTCTTTTTCATTTTGTCATGGTTTACTTTGTTATTGGTGGAAGGAAGTGGTGCGCTACCTCCTATGGAGCATTTCTCTTGCATATTGGTGGATAACCCTTGGTAAAGTAGAAGTTTATCTTGTTGATTCTTTCTCTAGTTGAAGGGTTTCATCTTGTTATTGTCTCTTTTTCTTAGTGGCAAGGTTAAATCGYTGAATTTATTGGGGAGTATAAGTGCATACAACCCCACTAAGCTCATCAATTTTTGTCTTGGGAATAATTTGTTACTTAAGGAAGTGCTAGGAGAAGTAAAAGGGCTTACACCCTTCTAACGCTTTCCTAGTTAGCKTTACTTGCCTTGGGGAGTAAGAGGGTTTACACCCCCAAGGAAGTAGTATAGTTAACTCACTCTTTGACTCCATAACACAATAGTCAAGGCACTAATCATTTACTTTTTTTCATTGGAGAAATAAAATAGTGCATTGGGAAAAGTGAATTTTCGTCATTTCAACTTTCTAGAATTTGGGTTTTGTTCCTTGTGCCTAGAGCACCTCTTAGCCACAAGGGTGTCCCCCCTAAATGGGTATTGCTTGCTGCTGTTATAAACTTTAATATTCATCCATTAGAGCTGCATAAACCCTAACTTTATTTCACTCATAACTTTCTTTTCAATTGTCAAAATTAGCTAAGAGTTTGCCACTTTTATCTACTTGGTTTAGGGTAAATTTTGGGTGGATTCTTTGAGAGTTTTGGTGGTTGATTTTACTTCTGTAAAAAAAAGTTTGATACATCCATAAGGCTGCAAAATATTTCTGAAAACACTTTTTATTTCAGCCTTCTTTCATCACTAAATTCTAATGCTATCTTACTTGGGTTGATCTAGTTGTTTCTAGTTTATCTCTTGCTCTTTCAACTAGACTTTTAGCAACTTATTTTGTTGCATTCATTATTAACTTTATTTCTGATATATATTGTTATTAACTGCTTCAATTAGGGACAAAAAGATTAAATTTCTTTTCCATCATATACGTGGGCTTGTATTCCCCCCTAGGGTCACCGAGATTCCCCCCTTGAGGTGACCACTTCACCTCTAAAGTGACGGGAACACCTGCCAAAGGTGATAGTGGGTAGGTTCTCTCTTAGTTTTCGCCATTTGGTGGTTGGGTCGGGATTTTCCCAACCTACAACTTGTGTGATAATAGGAAATATAAGCACGAACTTCCCTATGTGTCAACAAGAAAAGAATGAAATCTTGTATCGACAAGATAAACATGAACTCCCCTATGTGTCAAAAAGATAAGCACAAACTCCCCTATGTGTCGGAAAGAAAAGCACAAACTCTTGTATCAATAAGATAAGCACGAAATCCCCTATGTGTCGGCAAGAAAAGCACTAACTCTTGTATAAACAAGATAAGCACGAACCGCCCTATGTATTGGCAAGATGAGCATGAACTCTCCTATCTATCAGAAAGATGAACATGAAATCTCCTATGTAGAAAGACAAATAGAAAAATTTCTAAGTGTCTTTTTTAATGACAAGAAACAACAAGAACTTGAGTTCAAAATTCCATAACTTTCTCATACAATGTCCAATTGAGGCGTTGTTTTTTGCAATGCAGAGAGAACGAGGAGGGGATTCTAGTGAGATACCTTACAAATTCATGCAATCATTTTAGTAGATACATGTTTGATGAAGGTAATGGTTAACGAGGCTTGCTTGATGGGAAATCCTTGGTGATCATTTTGGCACTTCTGGACCTTGGATTTTGATTCCATTAGTGGCATTGGAATCGTAATATTGTAAAACATACATCTAGCCTATTTCAGAAGTGAAAGCTCCAATTTTACCAGTACCCAAAATTGTGAGCAAAGACATTTTTTAATGAAAGTTGAGACCCCATTCTCACTACCGCTTTACCCGAATTCAATTATGTCAATTCCTATGGAATCTGTGTTATATAGGCTCTTAATCCATCCATTAGAACTAAATTCATAAGTTAGTGCCTGAGAAATATTATCTACAAAAATAGCCAACTGACGTTTGGAGCACTTTCCACTAAGTATGTGATAAGAGTACCAATTCTTGTTTGAGAATCAATTTAGAGCCAACCTGTGCCCTGTAGATGTCGCAATTAACCCACCTAAAAAAAAAAACACTTTCATGATCAAGATGAGTCATACAATCAAGAAAGCACAAAACGTGCACGTTGGCATGGTATGTGCAATGAAATTTGTTGGCGACACACACAGAATCAACCACGACTACAACATGAAGTAGATTAGGTAAGGTAGGAAATCAGTCATGAGTTATCCAATTAGGAATGGAGTGTTTAATCATTAGAAATGATAAGAACCTGACTTATGGGTGAAACAAGAAGGATCTGAGCTAGAGGAGAATAGGAGAGGCCTCAAGATGAAAGCATGTCTTGTTGATATAGTCTATCTTGGAAAGAGAAATAAGATCACTTTCGATACGCTTAGTGTCAATGAGCAGTCAACATCTTTCTACTGGCACATCGATGAAAAAAGAGGGAAACTTGCCAACAAACATTATGCATCGGAGGACAGAAAGGAAGATTTTTTATAGATGATGTATCGACGAAAGAAAGATGAACCTCATTGATACACCATGTACCGACAAATATGAGGTGAACCTTGCCGATACACCATGTATTAGTGAATATGAAATATCGAACACTGGTGTATCGACAGTTAAGGACTGATGGGTGTCGGTGCATTGGTGCCCATAAAATGATCGATGTTGATACACTAGAAAGTGGCAACAAAAAATGTCTAAGTGTTGGCCCTACTTTCGTATCAACAACAGAGAGAAGATGGTCACCAGTGTGTTGGTGAAGAAATCATTAACTCCCTGATACTAGTTGTATCGACGAGGAAAAGATTAACTCATTGATATAGCCAAAATCAATGGGTTAGAAGTTAGAAAAAACTTTAAGTGGAAGTTTGAGAAAGTATATTGATGAATACAAATCCAAGTCACCAATATCGGTCGTTTTAGTGAAGGAAGAAGGATGTTTGTTGATACAACCTGTATTGACAAGGGAAAGAGGGATGCTTACCAATATGCATTGTATCAACGAAGGAAAGAGGAAGCTCACCAATATACAATGTATTAGTGGGACAAAGTCTTCCTTAGAATCGTTGAAATGGTAAGGTATGGAGAGTGAGAAGAGAGACTTGGTATTTGTCATTTACATGAGAGAGTCTGAGATGATTTCTAGTAGAAAATTTTAGTAGGGTGGCCCAATTTCTTCTCTTAGGGAAAAAGGTAAAAGAATAAATTAGGGAGGGTGTTGTGTTGGCACAAAAATTGGCAAAACAAGGGGCGAAGAAAAAATATTTGCTAGTATTCCCTAACTTATGAGTGAAAAATGGAGAAGGTCATATAATTACTTTTAAGATTAGAAATTCTAGAATTAATGTGCAACAGTTACCTGAAATTTTCTAGTGTGGTGGGCTCACTAGTGATGCTTGCATGCTGGCTAATAGAGCTCATCTTCTATAAATAGAGGATGAATGTTGGTGATATTTATCTCCTTAGACTACCTCAATGATTCAGGTTGGTATCTCTATCATGGGCATGATATAGGTTTGGGTTATAAAAATATTTTAATTGGGTGCATATATATTATATCTCAGGTGTTGCACCATTGCATGTGAGTATCTATAGCCCTGATGGAGTCACCACAACTTCAAATACCTTTCTACATTGTTAGCGAGCATCCATATCCCCGACAAAGATATCTGCATGTCCCCAAGTATGGTAAAGCTTTATTTCCCATTCCTTCTTGGTATATTTAGTGCATGCTTAGAATCCAATGAATGGGGGAAGCGATGGCCACCTTTTAGCCTGATAGGGGTTGAATTCTAGATATTGAGATTTAATTTGTATATTTTTTCACTTAACTAAATAAAGTTACCCCTTTTATTTTTCAGCCTTTAAACTTTGACACTTCACCTTTCATGTGAGAAATTTCTTAGTGTGCAGATGATTCCCCCATTACATCGGATCTTCTCTCCAGCCAACATGCAAGAATAACCATTGATTAACCACTCTATTATGTCATGGTATGAATTATATCACAATATTCCAAAATAGTTACGATTCATACTTGAACAAAGACCCCTAGTTTAACTCATGAGCTAGGAAGAGACGCAAGTTGATTCGAGCTTGTTTCCAATGCAAAGGTGCGTCTTGTATGAGACAAAATAAGGCGATATGTCTGCATGTCATCAAATATAATCATGAAATTTAATACAAACAAAAGTTAGAGAATGAATTTCCTCCAAGGGAAAAATGATAAGGAATGAAAGAGAGTAGTCGTATTCAAAATTAGAAGACATTAGCCCGAAACTTGCTACAATTGAAAAAAGGAAAATGATGATTAAAGATAAGAATTCCGCAAGAAAGGGTATACGGAAAAATAGATCAAGAATGTCAATGTTTCCAACAAATTTAAGAATGCACATGCATCCTCACACAGCAAGTAGTTTGCAGCCTCTTGAAAAGACTAATCCATGTGAAAGATTATACATGTATCATTCCATTTAGATGGGATTCAATGCTAACGCTAGCTCAGAATTGCATCTCTCATCATGATTTTCTAAAAACTATCAGCTCATGTTTACATCATTATGCTTCAGGGAGTAAGGGCTGGAAAAAGATTCCATTTGTTACCCATTAGATGCTTTGCTTCGACCTTGCGAGATCTTCAATCATTCTCTATGTCTCCCAACTCTACAACTTATTCTATAGCATGGCATTCCCATCTCCCTACCAATTCAAATCATGGGTACAATATCAACTGGGTATGCATACTTCCTAGGTGACATGTCTCGTGATCATGTCAAATTTTGTGAATCCATGTGTCTTCCTCGAGCCATTTCCTTCTCTTCAGGAGAGCATAAACTTCCACCATTGAGATCTATATACAATTGAAAAATAAATAAAATCGATAAAAGTAGCGACCACTGGTGCAAATTACTTTATTAGCCATTTTTAAAAATAAATGTTTAACCCGTTAGACAATTTCACCAAAAGAAATGTTGGGTAAGATACTTTCTTATCGGAAAACATGTTCACAAAGATCTCACAACATAAACCAGAACTAAAGTCTGTATCTGGGCTGACATGGGACAATAAAACAAAAAGACAATACTTTGAATAAACGAGGAACCATACCTGTTTGGACGTCTGGAATCAAATCATGAATCTTACCAATTCATGTTGCCAAGATCCTAGTAGAGAGGTCAATTCAAATTATCTTGATTGTTGGTTTATTGAGTGGAAGTTCCCTTTTAGACAAAAAATTACTCTGGCTGTGATGACCACCAGTTCTTCTTTGAAGTAAATGAAAACGAAAGAGTAAGGTCATGTTTAACACTTTTCCTCTCAGAACTCCCTTGAGCATGGGATTGCAGACAAACAGGTGGTACTTATGCAAGGGAATATGGAGTCTACTATATGATTTGTGTTTTTTATGCTTGGATGAGTTTTGAACGATTAATTTCGATGATCCTTTCCAAAGGATTGTAGACTAGTTCCTTGAAGAGCTCCATTGAGAGTTTCATGACTTGGCGTAGATGTATCTGTTCATTCAACATTTGGAAATTCCAATTCTAAAAGAAACATAAACAACATAATGCAAAAAAAAGGCAAGCAGACCAATGAACTTTATGAGAAAACTAGAATAAGGCCATACTAAGATAAAATCAATGAAAACCATTCAGTCAGTCCAAGTCAAGATATTGCATATAATTATTCAAAGACTAGAGTAATAGAATGAGAAATTAGATCAATATGAGTCAAGAGAGATTCAAAATATACCTTCTCCCTTAGAATGAACCATGTATGATGGTAACAAGATGAATCTCATCCACTTGAGCTCACAAGAACAAAGAACACACACACACACACACACACATCTAGTCACCCAAGATGATATGTAGAGTATTTGAGCTCAAAATTCTAACTTAGGAGCTTGTGGTGAAAAGGGAATCATTAAAGTGTTTGTGTGCATGTACTCTATAGCCCTCAATATTTCCAAGATACTCAAAATAGTCAAAGGGAAATTGACACTTGATGTTATGTTCCTGGAGGTAAATGCTAGAGGTGAAATACACTATTTCTCTTCCTCATAAATGAAAACAACTTTTAAGACTGAGAAACAAATAACTGTACCAAAGGTCTCCGACACATCCTCTTCATAGAATAACAAACACTTTGATGATTCTACTCAATAGATACCATCATGAAAGAATTAAGGTATGATGATAAGAATTTTCTATAGGATTTCGAATTTATTCTGAACAAATCGATGATCTACCTTATATATTCTTGAAATCAGATCATCACGACGATTTTGAGTATATAGAAAGACATATTTATTGAGAAGGTTTGTAGCCATATTTTCTCTCACCAGTATTTGTTTCGAGAACCAAGAGAATGGACCAAGGATACCACCACATCGATCTGTTGTTCTAGAATATTTTGCGATAAATATAGCCAACGAAATATTGATCAATAGGGATTGCACAACCATTGAGGATTCTGAACAAAAGGGTAATGAATAGACAATATGATTCCTTCCCAAGGCCTTGGTGACATTTCTCAAATGCAATCATCGAAGGAACTCTAGTCCGTTTAGTGAAAATATTTTAGCAAGGATTCTTGTAACCAGGTTTCCATCTTCCCCAAGATGTAAAGTATTCTACAATATATACTCTTTCAGCAACTCAGGATAGTAACCTTCTCACTTATGGTTGTCCAGTTGTCAATGTTAGAGTGAATGCCACTGAAGCAAAATGAATCTTCTAGTTGAACTTTTCAAATAATTCTGCACATGTTTTCCTCATGAAGATGAATGAAAACCAAAGTTAAGTCAATCTCATTTAAACAAAAAAAATGAAAGGCTTCAAGTGAAAACAAGAAATATTTCTTACAAAAAGAAACTAAGACTTAAAGAAAGTTGTCGTGAGTTTCAACCTAAACTAATAACATCTGGTGGATTTTATTCAAGAAACCATGATAATTCAAAATCTATGCTACCCAAGAAAAAATGGAAGTAATCATATATCCTACATAAGCATACAAGGAAATAAAAAGCACTACGCTACTCCTAATCCTAATCTATCCTACATTGGTTGAAAAAGGACTATGTGAAAGCATAGGGCCAATGTAACCATTCAAGCAACTCCAAACCTGCAACTACATGTTCATCAAGAGTCAAAAGAAGAAATTGGAGTAGTGAGAGATCAAAGATAGGAAGAATTGAATCCAATAAATCTCTACCCAACATGTGAAATTTTACAACAATATTACTCATAGGAAATGTAGACACATAGGATTCCTCCAACCATCTTCAATTCCATCGAAAAATTTACAGTGATTGTCATAGGACTATTGGAAGGAATTCAAAAATAAGTGACATACCTAATGAGACCCATAAATGAAATTTGCATGACGTGTACCTTGTGGGAGAGTCTTGGTATGGGTGGTATCATTCATTTCAGAGGTCAAAGAAAGATAATGAGAACCTGACATAACCATTGGTCGAAACTAAAGTGCCTCATTATCCAGGCAAGTCTCCCTGGGCCCACATTTTACATAACCCACATGCTGATAGGAGAAATGATATTTGATTATTTCATGAGGGAAACATTGAATGAAACATGACTCCAAGACTTCTCCTATAACATCATCAAAATCATGTGAGGAGTGATGGAGTATTGAGATAGAATCCAAGGACGAGTGACACATATGCCCCCAAAGATTGACATGAGATTATAGAGAAGATTTAGGTGACAATATTTCTTGGATCAGATTAATGTTTCATGTGTCTTGCATGGTGATGGGCTGCACATTTGATGTGATTTCTTCACGGGAATATGAAAACCTTTCGTGTTCTGCATACCTTATTTTTTTGTTGTTAACATCTATGAATTGAACTCGGGAATTTCAGATTGTGTAGGATTATTGGATGATGCATTGATGCTCACATTCAATTCTGGAACAGAAAAATAGACATCGAAAACATGGTTATCGTGATCAAATTATGTTTCAACATGTTCCATAAATTCAAATTGTGAAGGACTTTCAACATTGTGCATCATGGATAGACTATCATTAAGAGTGAGTCTTTGATCAATCAAAGCTTGGAAATATCATTGTTCTTGTTTATCATTCAGTATTTCATTATGGGAGAAGTGCGAAGATTCTATTGAATGATAGGTTGGTGGATTCTCATGTGAGAGATCATTATCAAACATATATGTATAAAGAGAAAATAGATCTTCAGATTATGAAAATGACAAGATTTCTTTGATGAGAGATTTGTTACTGGCCAACATATACTCATGATTCTCTAAAGGGGAGATAATAGATGGTTAACACTTTGGTTCTAAGGGGTTTAATATTTATGGTAAATATTTCCCCATAGTTGTGATCGAGTGTTGATTAGACATCATGTAGCCCCCATCATTCATTTCCAAATCATGATTTTCCATGAAGGATATAATTGTTACTTTTCCCAATGCTAAATTATCCTTCAAATCTAGAATAACTTGGTGAATTAATCCTTCATTCAATATATATTCGACATCGTCTATTGAAATAGTTTCCTCAGATGGTTCTTCAAAATCAGATTGCAAAGTATCAAATGTTTGAGGATAGGATTGAAGGGTCTGTAGGTTTGAAAGTATTTCTTTGGGATAAGAGGTGATTGAATATTCATCGTTCAGATATGAATCTTGTGAATGAGAGATAATTATTATTTAGATAGTACCCTTTAGGAACATAGACGAGATATGAAAACCAATCAAATATTTCTTGGCCCGAGGGTTTGTCGCTTTCACTAGGAAATCTACAATAAATCTGCATGACTCTTTGAAAGAAATCATCCATAGATTTGTTTTCGAGCCTACAAATTTATTCAAGTTCATCATAAATATAATATACATGACAAACAATAAAGGCTTCCATGAATTGTTTCTATCTGTGTATATATTTCACTGGTAATGCCATAGACTAGAATTTAATCTGTCCTTCAAATGTGAGGATAAATAATTGACAAATTTCATTGTCCCGAACAATCTTAAGATTTTATTGTGTGATGCTAACTGATTGATATGCATGAATGTTGAGACATTCCCTTCACCATCGAATTTTGAGTTTGAAAAGAGATTAACTATCTCAATTGAGATGCCCCCGGTGGGTCTCGAAAGACTCAAAGGGTTATCTCATACAAAGATATGGAGGGGAGCCATGGGCTGGTTAAATTTTTTTAGTGAAATGTCTCCATATGGGAAAGCTTGTCATTCAAACCTCCTTCTAGTGCTAATTCTCTTGATGCAGGAAAAATTCCCTTTGTCAACAATAGGGGTTACCCCCAATAAGAAGTCTCAATTAGGCCTCTCACCATTTGGAATAGGGAACCCATCCTGATCCTAGCCCAACATCCATTTCTAGTTTGGGGTTTATCGATTTCATTCCTATCCACCAATGGAGGTTTTTAATCTAAAGAATGAGATGCAACTAATCTAGAATGCATACGCCCAAAAGAAACTAAGGTAACCATAAAGAAAACATAGAACCAACCATGCTCCTGTCAATGGTCCAGGAAATAGTTCACATAGATCAGAGAAAAAAATATGAATAAATAATTGCAAACACAGAATAGTATAACATTTAAACAATCATTTATAATTCTATGCCCACAAATTTAGACAAATATTCCCTGAAGAAAAGAAATAAGAATGCAACCACCATACATAAGAATATTCTATAATATAAATCACATCCTTACACAACCCGAGTGCTAAGAAAAATGCAAAGGAATAGTCCACAATACATCCAACACGAGAATCATAATTCTCCTTAAAATAGCTTGGAAAAACATGCTTCTTCTCATTAAAATTTTCAGTAATAGTACATGAAAGCTCAAAGAGACAAAATCCCTTTACTCAAATACAATCCCTATATTTATTGATATTTAACTTGACTCTTGGCCTTCTACCTTCTCCCCATGACCTTTCATTTACAAAATTTGGTCCTTATCCTCTTTGTAAGGATGAGAGAACAAGGACAACATGAATGTTTATAATTTAATGTATTATATGCAGTTACATTTCAAATTTGTCTTTTAGTGCTAGTGGGCCATCATATATTTTGACTATAGTGCACCTCACCCACTGTGATGATTTATCTGGACATTGGGTAACTCTTCTCCCTCCAATTTTGATATTTGACCATCATGGGATTCATAATTCTTCTTCGACTATTTGAGTCTGATTCCCTTTCGTCACTCCTCTACTATTGCAACAACTGTTGTTGTTGTTTTTGCTTCTCCATCATCCTTGACGATTGATTGTATTTGCGAGGCTACTGCTGCATACTGGTATATTTATTTGAAGTGTATTTGTTGTTCCTTCATGGTTTTCTCCCCTCACATGCTTCCTATCCGAATTGTTGAGTATGATCTTCCTTTAGCATTGGTACCTGGCACCATTCGACATGCAATAGATGCATGAACATAGAATAATATTGAAATAAACTTTCAAAACCACACATTTGAATGCATAGAACCAAAACATTAGCTAAGTGAGAGTTCATATATGCGTCCCTGAGTTCAATTTGTGGTTCCTTTGCTATTGGTCAAAGTATTGTTTTCTACGGGGATTTTGCTAATGTGCCAGATATTAATCCTAAAAACTGTGAACAACTGGTGAGAAATATATGAAATCATATAACTGTGAAGTTTTATATCCCAAAAAGACCTTTTCAATGGTACACATAATGCACGAAACAAACATTGGAGTCAAAAGTTACAACCATAATACTAAAGACAATTTTGCAGGGTCCTACTCCTGTATTAACAAGATAATCACGAACTTCCCTCTGTGTCAGCAAAAAAAGAATGAACTCTTGTATCAAAAATATAAGAATGAACTCCCCTATGTGTCAGCAAGAAAAGCTTGAACTCTTGTATCAACAAGATAAGAACGAACTCCCCTATGTGTCGACAAGATAAGCATGAACTCCCTTATGTGTTGGCTAGAAAAGCACAAACTCTTGTATTGGAAAGATGATCACAAAATCTCCTATGTATATGCAATAAGAGCACGAACTCTCCTATGTAGGAAGACAAATCAACAAGATCTGCATGAACTCTCCTATGTGTCAGCAAGAAAAGCACGAACTCTCCTATGTATCGACAAGATGAACACAAACTCCCCTATGTGTTGGAAAGAAAAGCACGAACTCTTGTATCGAAAATATAAGCATGAACTCCCCTATGTGTCAAAAAGATAAGCACAAACTCCCCTATGTGTTGGAAAGAAAAGCATGAACTCATGCGTCAACAAGATAATTATGAAATCCCTTATGTCTCGGCAAGAAAAGCATGAACTCTTGTATCGACATGATAAGCACAAACTCCCCTATGTATCGGTAGGATGAACATGAACTCTCCTATGTATCAGAAATATGAGCAAGAACTCTCCTATGTAGGAAGACAAATCGAAAAATTTCTAAGCATCTTTTTTAACGACAAGAAACAATAAGATCTTGAGTTCAAAAGTCCATAACTTTCTCATATGATGTTTGATTGAGGCTCCATTTTTTGCAATGAAGAAAACAAAAGGAGGGGATTATAGTGAGAGACCTTATAACTTAATTCAAGCATTTGAGTATATCATGTTTAATGAAGGTCACAATTAACGAGGCTTGTTTGATGACAAATCCTTGGTGATCGTTCTGGCACTTCTGGACCTCGGATTTCAATTCCATCAATGATGTTGGAAACGTAATATTGTAAAAACATATATCTAGCATGTTTTAGGAGAGAAAGCTCCACTTTGACCAATACCCAAAATTGCGAGCAAAGACATTTTTTAATGAAAGTTTGGACCCCGTTCTCGCTACTTCTTTGTCTGAATTCAGTTTCATCAATTCCTATGGCATCTGTGTTATATAGTCTCTTAATCCATCCATTATAACTAAATTCATATGTCAATGGATGAGAAATATTATCTCACGAAAGCAACCAACTAACATTTGGAGCACTTGCCACTAAATATGTGACAAGAGTACTAATTCTTCTTTGAGATGCAATTCAAAGCCAACTTGTGCCCTGTAGATGCTTCAATTAACCCATCTAACAATAAACCATACTTTTATGATCAAGTTTAGTCATAAAATAAAGAAGGCGCAAAACATGCATGTTGGTATGGTATGCACAATGAAAGCTATTGGTGACACACAAACTCAATCACGACTACAACATGAAGTATATTAGGCAAGGTAGGTAATCATTCATCAGTTATCCAGTCAATAATGGAGTGTTTAATCATTGGAAATGATAAGAACCTAACTAATGGGCGCAACAAGAAGGATTTGAGTTGGAGGATAATAGGAGAGGCCTCAAGATGAAAGAATGTCTTGTTAATACAGTCTATCTCGACGAGAGAAAGAAGATCACTGGAGATATGCTCAGTGTCAATGAGGGGTCGACATATTTCTGTTGGCACATCAACGATAGATGAGGGAAACTTGTCAACAAACACTATGCATTGGAGGAAATAGAGGAAGCTCGTCGATACACGATGTATCAGTGGAAGAAATATGAACCTTGTCGATACACCATGTATTAACGAAGATGAGGTGAACCTCACTGATACACCATGTATCGAAGAAGATGAAATATTAACCACCGATGTATCGGGGGTCAAGGACTGATGGGTGTCGATGCATTGGTGCCCATAAAATGATCGATGTCGATACACTAGAAAGTGGCACTAAAAAATGTCTAAGTGTTGTCCCTTCCTACGTATCAACAACATAGAGAGGATGGTCACTGGTGTGTCGATGAAGAAATCACTAACTCACCGATACCGACTGTATCGGAGAGGAAAATAATAACTCGCTAATATAGCCAAAATCAATGGGTTAGAAGTTAGAAAAAACGTTAAGTGAAAGCTCGAGAAAGTATATCAATGAAGAAAAACTCATGTCGTTGATATGGGTTGTATTAGCGAAGGAAGAAAGATGTTCGTCGATACAGCCTATATCAGCGATGGAAAGGGGATGGTGACGTAACCTCTCCCCTCTCTACGGAGGACAATCGCTCTCACCAGGACCTTCTTTCACACGGGCCCGAAGAGTCAACGACTCTTCCAACTCCTCTCGGGAGTTCTCACTACCCACGGTAACACCTTCGGCAATCTCCCTTTCGGAAATCGGGAAATCGGAACTCGCGAGCTCGCGAGTTCAATGCTCACGCTATCGGGTCTTT
>ML791139.1:105436-140083 GCA_009831015.1 Picea engelmannii
AATTCTGGTCCTTCAGAACTCACAGCGGAGTTATTTCCTCCGTGCACTTCTGTACACATGCTCGACACCTTCTTGGCAGAGCTCCTACAGAACTCCTCAGAGATTCTGTCTTCTGTCTTCAAACTCTCTTAGCAGAGTTCTTCCTCAGCACCACTATGCATACACTCAATGCCCACCTGGCAGAGCTCCTACAGAATCCTCAGTGATTTTGTTTGTAACTGCGTCTCAACTACACAGCCTTGCCTATTGAGGTGTTCAGTAACCCCACAAGTCCTCCTTCTGCATGAGTTGTTGACTTCAAGGTTGGTGCTCTCAGCACATCTTTGTCTGACTCCTCCGAGTTCAGAAGTGCCTCCTCAGTGCACTGGTATTCAGAGTCTCAACACTCTGTCATGCCCTCATGGCATGAACCCTCAAAGACCTCTCAAACCTGAAATCAAACACACTCCCTGCAAATGGTATAATAACAGCATATAATCACAGCATAAGGAAAACACTCACATGCACACACATAAACAAAATATCATGCAGGAAAAAGTGCTCTCTGTTCATATATTAACAATTGGCAAATGCCTGTATTTTTACAAGGTGTTTTCCGAGCTCTCCTCAGCTCTACATGCATTCTCTCTACATGTACCTGCTGACTTCTCAAAATGAGATCTCTCTATCTCTTTTACCTGAGGTGCTCTTAGTGCTTCCCTCCAGGATTTACCTACTCTAATTAATTGCAATCAATGGCTGTCTAGTCTGTTATCCAGAACTAGATCTCAACCAATCTATAATAAATGTCTATCTTATCTACAGCCTGCGCAAAGGCATGGAATTCATGGCTCACCAGCCTAAGACATTAATTTACATTGAATTCAAATTCAAAATGAGGCTGCGCCTCCCTTCATCTCTGAATGAGTGCGAGCTGACGTGGCTGGCTGGCTGCATGGAGAGATGCTCCTGCATCATACTCCACAGCTGCAAAAATCATGAGCTCCTGCTCATGAGCTTCCCCTGTAGCTTGTTGGAATCCACCTGGGTCCCAAACAAGTCTTTGGAGCTTTTCATTTTCTCCATTCTGTTGCTGCTGCTGCTGCTTCCGCTGTGCTGCTGCTGCTTCCTTTTCTCTACCCAGCTTCTCTTCGCTGGTAATCTACGCTGACCTCAACATCATCCTCCTGATGTCCTCTATCTCTCGGTCCAGCTGCTCCTGTGGCTGGCTCTGCCTTTGCAGTCTCCTATGCTGCAAAATATTTTGGCCATTGGGCAGATCATCATGATCTCCCATGCCATCTTTTTCATCTTCATCTATGGCCTTCAATTGCCACTTTACTGCAGTCTCCAGTTCTGCAGTTTCTTCCTGACTGACCTGTTGCTCAGTCATCCTCTTTTCTGACAGCTCACATTCTGTCAGTTCTCTTGCTGGCTCTGGATTGTTCAACCAATCCTCCAGCATCTTCAACTCCATCTCCCATGGAGTAATAAATGTTCCTGCCTGCTCCTCAGCACCTTTTGCTGCTAGCCTCAGTGCTACAGCTTCTTTCTCTTCTTCTGCAACTTCCCATGTTGCAGTCCTCTCAGCTCCATGGATGTAAATGCTGAGTCATTCCTCGGAATGCCCACTCTTTCCTTCTGCTCCTGCAATCCCCCCTGTTGCATTGTTTTCAGCTTCAGTGCTGAAAATGCTGAGCCATTCCTCAGAATGCTCATCTTCCTCTTTTTCTCCCGCTTGAGCTTTTGCTGTCAGCTTCAGTGCTACAGCTCCTTCAGCTTGCTGGTTGAAATTTTTGAGTTGTCCCTCCGAACACTCATCCTTCTTTGCATCTGCTTGGGTAGTCCCAGATGCCTGCTCCAACTCTTCTTCTTCGACAATCATCTCCAACTATGACTGCTCTACTGTTGCTGCATGTACAACAGAATTTTCTGCCTCCTCCTGGGCAGATGGTAGGAATATTGAAACTCCCCCAATCATCAGAAGATCATTCTGGTGTTTCTCCTCTTTAGTCAGTTGCATCTGTTGATCTACATTCCTCTGTTCATCCCTGCCCTCCTGGCCACATGGGATGCTTCTGTTGTTGCTTCCCAAGCAGACCATGAGATCCACCGATCCCATCTTCATCAGCAACTCCTGCTGTATTGAACTCTCCATTGAGTCCACGAGACCTTCAGATGGCCTCGCAATTTTATTTCTGCCCACCTGGCAGTCCAATACACCTCTGCTGCCCACCTGGCAGTCTTTGAGATCCCGCAGTGATCTCCGATCATCACCCAGCTGGCAATGCGAAATTCCTTGACTGCCCTCACGACAGTCTTTGAGATCCTCAACGGATCCCAATTCGTTGCCCTCCTGGAAAACTGGAATTTCTTCTTTTCTGCTCAACTGGCAGTACTTGAAACCATCAGTTGATTCCAACTTATCCCAATCATCATCATCATCATCACCATCGATAATTTTTCCTGTCTCTGGCCAACAATAACAAATCATGTCTTCTTCTGTGGCCCTGAGGTTCTCAGCATACCTTAGCCATCTTTTCAACAGCCTACGCTGTCTTATGACCATCAGCTGCTTGACTGGCCATTTCGCTTTTGCCTTCTCCATTGGCAATTCGTGCAGTCGTCTCCTCCTCCTATCCTGTCGCATCCGTAGTTCGAACTTCTCTATGTCTGCTTTTAATTCATAGAGGTCTCTAGTCATTTCTGCTTCCTCTGCAAGATTTTCTTCCTTGCTTTTCTTTCTATGGCCTTCAGTAGCCATTTTGTTGTGTCTACTTGTCCCCTCGACAGATCTGCTGCTGTCACTCCAGCAATCCTGAGTGCTCAGCTTCATCCTCCTACAGTCCTACTGACTGTCTATGGACTGTTGTCTACCTGCAAGCAGTCCTCACAGAGTCCTCAGTAACTCTGTCTTCCTTCACCTGCAATGTACAGATGATATCCCGCTCTGATACCACTTGACGCAACCTCTCCCCACTCTACGGAGGACGATCGCTCTCACCAGGACCTTCTTTCACATGGGCCCGAAGAGTCAACGACTCTTCCAACTCCTCTCGGGAGTTCTCACTACCCACGGTAACACCTTCGGCAATCTCCCTTTCGGAAATCGGGAAATCGAAACTCGCGAGCTCGCGAGTTCAATGCTCACGCTATCGGGTCTTTCACTTCCCCGATGGTCAAAGGTCAACACTTCGTGTGTCGAGGTTTCCTCTATCGGGAAATCAGCCGAAATGAAATCATGATTCCCTCGACCTCCAAATCTCCGAACCCCGAATCCCGATCCTATGCCACGTGGACTCCACTAGAGTCTTCAGGTCCCACACTGCCACGTCCTCTTCGGGATTTCACGGATCGCGAATCCACGATACAAGTTTTCTTTGTGGTCTAAAACCCCGAAACGCCGAACGCCGAAACCTTGAAGTTCGACTTCTCGGGATTGCGCGCCACCTGTCCTTGCCCTGATCAACGATTCTCGTTAAATCGGGAAATCGCTACTCGCGATTTCGACGAGCATGAACTCTCGCCTTATCAAACGCCGAATGTCGATCCCCGATATGCCGAAATCCGACGGCATATTCCTTCCGTGCCTAAGGGTTAACTCCCGCGCAACTTCTCCACGATCCGACAGTCAGCGGGATTTCGCGATCCTCCGACGCGAATCCTGTCCGTTGATCCACCTCCTTGGAGAATTCTCCCGCTCCCAAGCTTCTCTCGGTTCAAGCTCCTCCTGGGTCTATTCCCAAAGATATGGAAAGGAACTCTCCCTCCTGAGTTGATCCGATGGCCAGTTCCCTCCTGCGCCTATGTTTTAACACCCGCGCAGCTTCCCTACGATCCAACGATCCTCGGGACTTCGCGATTTCTACCCGCGAATTCTGGCCTTCTATTTTTGTTTCTCCTTGGGGATTCCTCCGGCTCCAAAGCCTCGCCTTGCTCGAGCCTCTTCTGGGGCTGTTCCCACAGAGATGGAAAGGAACTCTCCCTCCTGAGCTGAATTCCTCCCAGCCCTTCCACTGAAGGTAGGCGCACTCCTTACGCTCGGTGTCCAATCACTCTCCCAGTGCTGGAACTTCTGGACTCTGTGTGCTTCCACCGACAGTGGTCTCTGTCAACCTATGCTCAGACTAACTGCTGAGAATTCAACCTTGGCCTGCACTTCTCCTGCTCGACTCGAGTAACCCAATTCAACTCTGGGCAAATGAGAATAAAATCTCAACTGTCTGGTCTCATCAACGCACTCTATGCGGAGGAATTCCACTGCACTCTATGCAGGAATCTCCTGACTCAGACAGAGGGACAATTTGAAACTCATTCACCTCTTTCTCCCACAGATGGAAAATTCGATGCCCCTAGCAGTCTGCCGACTCAAGCAACCTATTGCTGAGTACTCTGGGCATTCAGTAACCCAGTGAAAGCTCCCTCAATGGATGCTTCCTTCAGATGATAGAACTTCAAGAGTTCCTTCCTTCCTGTGCTATCTACACTTCCTCAACGCCCTCCTGGCGGAGCTTCGCTGCCACAGAACACCCAACAGTTACGCTTTCTCCTTGCACTTACACGCTTCGCTCGACGTCCTCCAGACGGAGCTCCTCAGAATCCTCGACAGAATTCTGGTCCTTCAGAACTCACAGCGGAGTTCTTTCCTCCGTGCACTTCTGTACACACGCTCGACACCTTCTTGGCAGAGCTCCTACAGAAATCCTCAGAGATTCTGTCTTCTGTCTTCAAACGCTCTTAGCAGAGTTCTTCCTCAGCGCCACTGTGCATACACTCAATGCCCACCTGGCAGAGCTCCTACAAAATCCTCAGTGATTATGTTTGTAACTGCGTCTCAACTACACAGCCTTGCCTATTGAGGTGTTCAGTAACCCCACAAGTCCTCCTTCTGCATGAGTTGTTGACTTCAAGGTTGGTGCTCTCAGCACGTCTTTGTCTGACTCCTCCGAGTTCAGAAGTGCCTCCTCAGTGCACTGGTATTCAGAGTCTCAACACTCTGTCACGCCCTCATGGCATGAACCCTCAAAGACCTCTCAAACCTGAAATCAAACACACTCCCTGCAAATGGTATAATAATATCATATAATCACAGCATAAGGAAAACACTCACATGCACACACATAAACAGAATATCATGCAGGAAAAAGTGCTCTCTGTTCATATATTAACAATTGGCAAATGCTTGTATTTTTACAAGGTGTTTTCCGAGCTCTCCTCAGCTCTACATGCATTCTCTCTACATGTACCTGCTGACTTCTCAAAATGAGATCTCTCTATCTCTTTTACCTGAGGTGCTCTTAGCGCTTCCCTCCAGGATTTACCTACTCTAATTAATTGCAATCAATGGTTGTCTAGTCTGTTATCCAAAACTAGATCTCAACCAATCTATAATAAATGTCTATCTTATCTACAGCCTGCGCAAAGGCATGGCATTCATGGCTCACCAGCCTAAGACATTAATTTACATTGAATTCAAATTCAAAATGAGGTTGCGCCTCCCTTCAGCTCTGAATGAGTGCGAGCTGACGTGGCTGGCTGGCTGCATGGAGAGATGCTCCTGCATCAGATGGACTAATAGAAGATGAAGCTTGCCAATATACAGTGTATCGAAGGGCCTAAGTTTTCTTTAAAATTGTTGAAATGGTAAAGTATGGAGAGTGAGAAGAGAGACTTTGTCTTTGTCATTTGCATGAGAGGGTTTGAGAGGATTTCCAGTATAAAATTTTAGTGGGGGGGGTGCAGTTTCTTCTCTTAGGGAAAAGGTGTAACGTACCCAACCTCCAACTAAGCAACATTACAGGTATAATGCACACTAAAAACATAAGATTTATGCTTAATAATTTCTTGTAGCTTACCAACTATAGATCATACACAAATTTAACCATGTTGACTGATACCATAGTCCTAAATGCATCTAACAACATATATTAAAACATGAATTCAATTTTTGAAGCAAACAACAAACACACAACATTCATATAAACCATTTATACAATGGAATATCATAATAAACACAACATAGAACTTATCTTTCAATAGATAACCAAATGGATGCATGTGAAGGATGAACCTCCCAACCATAGACATTGTTTCTCATTTTCTCTCAACAACAAGCCACCCTTGAGCTGAGACTATGAGTCCACAAGGAGATTCGACCCTCTAGCTATCCACTCTCCACACACAACAACCCCAAAACCCAGGTTCCCATCTGTTTCCCACAACCTACACAACCTAAGGAATGGGATCCCCCTTCACTACATAAAGTCCCTCAGGCCTTCCCACTTCCCTCTAGGGATCCAATACATTTGGTTGACTAGAAAAACCTCCTAGCTACTCCAGTAGTGCTCACAACAACTCTCACAAGGCTCTTGAGTCATTTTCTCAACACAAAAACACTTCACAGGATTACAACCTGATTTGCAAGCACACATGCCTCTTTCTCAACATAAAACATAACCCAACAATGGCTTCCATCAATCCCAATATGGTTTTTTCTCTTCCCAACACTCATCTCTTCTCTTGTTGTTCAAAAGTCTCTCGAAAAAAACTGCCCTCCATGCAAAAAACATGAGTGTTCCAAAACTTCCCCCTTGGCCATACGAATTTCATCTCTTTGCTTTCTTGATTGACTTGACTTACACTCTTCCCCAAGATGATTGTACTCTTGCCCATGCTCTCCAATAACTATGGGACATGACTCCTCACACCCACCCTCTTACATGAGTTTAATGGTTGGCTTTAAGAACACTCAACAACAAATAGAAAGTTTGCACAATAATAATAATAATAATAATTTAAGAATGTGGATTGGATTAAAACCCATGATTAATTCCCCCTTGGACCCCCTCTCTCTTGTGGAATCATAGCCCCCTCATCGTTCTTCATCCCTCTCGTATTGTAGCCAATGATTACTATTTTGACTAATTATTTCAATGCACATAATATACCATTTGATCCCCATACATATTAAACCAACACAGGATCTTCGCCCCAAGACATCGGCTCACCAGCCTAAATCACATTTATACTATTACATTCTAATTGACGGGGATTAAAATTGGGGATGTTACAAAAGGTAAAAGAAGAAATTAGGGAGGGTGTTGTGCTGGCACAACATAATCATTGACTAAAAGTTGCAAGTTTGAAGTAGAATGTTGAATATACCACAAACCTTTAATAATTTTGTGTAGAGAAGCCCTTGAATCTAGAACTACATTAATCTTTCAAGCAATGGAATACATACAAGCTACATATATTCTTAATGAATTCTCTCCCACTTTGATAGGAGCCTAGCTTTAATATCGTGTCAGAAAAATAAGCTCTAGCCTTTAATAATTTTGTACAAAGAATCCCTTGAATCTAGAACTACATTAATCTTCTAAGAAATGGAATACATACGAGCTACAAATATTCTTAATGAATGCTCTCCCACTCCGATATGAGCTATAATTATCCCAATCCATTAGGCTAGGAACATCACGGTTTTGGTGTCTTTTAAAACTTTTGTTGGTTGTGGTATTTCATCAAACACTTCGTTGACCTACTTGTTTAGATATGTTTACTTGTTGAATGGCCTCTTGATTTCGGCCTTAGGGTTTACTGATGTATTTATATGTGTTTGTGCAGCTATAAACAAGAATATATGACCATGGAACATACCTCAACCATATGCAATATGATAGACAAGCCAAAACATCTCAAATATGATTTTATTCATGAAATAGAGGAACTTGCTATAATGAAGATGGTGATCTGGAATGCTCAACAAATGGCTCCAAGATAGAAGTATGAGCTGCTACAAAAAGATCCCAACAATACAAAATAAGCATCCAAAGGTTGGATAAGAGATGAATACCAATGAAAAGGTAGATCTGGGCCGTATGAAGTGCCAAACTCCCACTAGAAGATGCCAAGTCCTGCTGGAATGCTGAAGCTCCTCAACAATTCAGCCCTACTGCCAAATGTGCCTAATCACCTCAAGAAAGATGCCAAAAACTTGATCGGGTGATGGTAAGAACAACCCAGTTTCCCAAATCTCCAAGATCTCCCTCAAACCCTATGGATCTGAACCTCCTCCAAGATGTGGTGCGCCCCTCTGGATGCCTGAAATCCTAATAATTCAGCCTCTCTCCTAGAGACCTCCAACTTCTCCACCAATCCACTAGAATGATAGATCGGGGTACGGAAATGAAAACCCAAGTGCTCAACTAGGCAAAATACCTAATAGATCCTTAGATCTAGCTATCATCCAAGATGTGGTGCACCCTCCTCTTGGGAAATCATCCCACTCTCAATACAATGAATCCACCACCAAAAACACCTCTGGAGTCCACCAAGAATGATGCTATGACACCTGCAAAGGAAACCCAATACCTGGAATTCCCAAAATCACTCCTCCTCAGCTAGGATGAATCCTCTTTCAATGGATGGTGCACCCCCCTTGCTGGAAACCCTAACTGGTGCACCCTCTCTCTCTCTCTGCCCCTGCAACTGATGTAGAATCCTCCTTCAACTGAGTAGATCTAGAACTAGAATGGTGTGGGAGAGTATTGCATCTCCGAGACCAATATTGGGACAATCTAGGTGGAATCTTTCACCACCGAATCGTCCTCTAGGGTTTGTTAAGTCAAAACCCTCAAAACCCCCAATGTTGGGCTCACTAGCTAAAAGCCAGATATCAAAAGATAATCATATATGAATGAATGAGTAGAGGTCCTTGCCTTTCCTTTATATTTTTTGGCTCACCTTGTCCCTCTAAAGTGACTTTCATTTTATTACTATTTAATTAATTAATTAAATCACTTTAATTAGTTAATTAACCTTTTTACCTCTGAAAAACACCTTATCTCTCCTTGTGGCTTCCCTGGCCACTGAAAGTCACTTCTCACTATCCCATCATGTAGTGTTGATCCTATCGATTCCAATGAGCTATTACACTGAGAGGTTCCTCCAAGTAATGTGCCCAAAATGACCTCTTCAGTGAATTTAATTAACTTATAGCCCAAAATAGTCAAAATCATGGAAATCGTCGGAATGCAAAAGAACCAAATCCAACCTATGCGGAATGGCTCATAATGATTAAATATGATGAACAATGCAAGCTGGACCCCACAATGCCTCTCAATAACCCCTGTACTCACTATAACATCCATCTGGCTACTCTGGTCATCATAAACCTCTGCATTGTGATTATGTCCCAAAGTGGGGACATTACAGTCCTCCCCGCTAGAAAATTGCTTGTCCTCAAGCAATAACCAAATCCCCTCAAATAAAATACCAGGATCCCATGTCCACCTGTGGGATACACAGGAGAACCCATCCAAGGATGAACACTCATACACTCTACTCCTCGGGTCCCATATCAAGTCATGAATTGCTAGCCCCTGGGAAGGATAACCTTGAAATATACCAACTCCGAGAGTCTCCTGCATATGACACATGGTCTCATCTCGGAACGAATCCATCCTCCAAGTCTCTACCAAGATCCATACGGCCTCCATCAACTGCTCATGTTGATGCTCGAATGAGGTGCTGCAAGACCTCTGTGAGACACCCACAAGCGATGCGCTCCTCTCAACACTGAAGCTCAATGGACAGTTAGAATAAATTTCCCCTGCAATGGTCCACTCTCCCCTGTCAGTCAATGAAATTCTCAATCTGACAATCCCTAGGTCCTATGCTAATCTCTGTCGAAGATCACCATGTTGGCTCTGCACTACTCTGACCACGACTGTCTGCCCCCTGCATACATCCTGAATCCTCTTCTCCTGGGTCCTCCAGCTGAGATACCTGTGACCATTGGACCTGTTGTCCAGAAACTATATCAGTAAGGACATCTCTGTAGAAGAAGTGCCAATCCGACCATCTCCACGTCCGATCATGATGACCAAAAGTGAAAAGATGCCTCGCTCCATAGGAAAAATCCCTGCATGCCCACTCCAAACCAACCCATGGTGGCATATGTGGCTCTTTGGCGCAACCTGGGTCACCCTATAGTTAGACATCCTGCTAGCCAAATGAACACCCAGATACCATGGTAACCTTGGAATTTTATCACTTCCAATCTCCTCTAACTGCTCCTGTGTGAGACTGATCACTGTCAGAAGCCCCCTGTGCTCATCTGCTATCTTCGGGCCCATGATGCTCACCATCATGCACCAAGTCTCAACTAGTTGCCTATGACGATCCACCTCTATTCGGCTGGATGTCGTAAATATACTACGGTCAGGTGGTTTCGGCCTAGCCACTCCTCATGTACTTAGCCACGGCCAATCCCTCCTCATGCTGCTGCCTATGATAAAAGTGTCGAAAAAGGATAACAAAAACTTCTGTAGCTGTTCGTAGGATTGAAAAATACCACCTGTCTTGGTCAATCTCAAGGATTCGAAAAAGAGAACATCGACCAGTACCCAAGATAATTGCTCGCCTGTAGTCATCACTAAACCCCAATCATCAAGTACAACTGGACGTAACTCCTCTATCTGCTGGTGAACCAATCTCCATCTTTCCTCTCGCATGCCACTGCTGAAATGGTGAAGGTGAGGTCTCATAACTATGTGTTGTTGCCAAGGAGTGGCATTTGCATGCTCCCCTAAGTGTGTCTCCTCCCTTCAAGGTAGTACACCCCTCTGAATCCCACCATACATCTCGGCATGCCCCTGTGAGCTATCACTCACCACTGTATGCTCCAACATACTCATGTCGTCTCCCATAGACTCCTGCTACATCGTAGATCCTAGGTGTACTGCTGGATCGACCTCTATATGGAGATCAACTGCTCTCATAACACAAATGGAAGTGTCCTCCATCAACTAGTGCTCCTCTGCTAGACCATCAACATCTCCTAACAACGTGACTGAATGATATATCTGAGTGGCTACTAAGACAGATGAAGTGGAAATCTGAAAAATCTCCTCAAGAGGCTCATCTGACCTAGACTCTGGTTCTTGAAGGGTTTTCTATGTGCCTCTCAAGAACCCTTGAGTGCTCTCCAACCCCTAACTAAGTCTGTCTACCTCCAGCTCTTGCTCCCTCAGAGCTTCATGATGCATCTCACCAATCCTCAATAGGTAGTCCCTGCCAGTCAATAACTGCTGGTAGTCGATCCTCATCATCGATACTCTCTCCCTAAGAGTATGAAAGTCTTCCATGGAAAATCCCTCATATGAACTACCATGTGCCACTGATGCTCTCCAACAGTAATCTGCTAGTAATGCATGCATGTCATCAAAACGTCTAGTGGTTGTCATGATCATAGCCTCACTAACTCTCAACTGTCCTACTAAGTGGTGTGACTCCTGATCATAGTCATGCTAAGGTACCACCTCATGCCTCTCACTCCTAGTGCCATCACTAAAATCCTCAACAACACTCTCTACAGAAGATAAAGTGTTGAACTGCCTACTGTCTACTGTGTCACTGGGTCTGCCCATACGTAACTGAACATCATCCTCAACTGCTAGCTCCCTTTGAATCGTATTGTATCCGGTGTGAGCAGTTGTATCCTCTTGTGCACTCAACCTGCTACTATCATTTGTGCCTGGGTCCCATATAGATGTATCCAGACACGTGTTATGGTCATCTTGACTGCTAAAGAGTGCATCCTCATCCATGCAGGCCGATCCTGAAAGTAAGTGCTCCATAAACCTGTCAGCATCCATAATCTGCTCAACTGATGGAGTCTCTAAAAGTTGTGACTCAATCTCCCCATGTTGATCTGTATGTGTAAAGTCAATTGTATGTACGTCCTGTACCTCCTCCTAGATCAGTGGATCTACAGATCCATGGTGTGCATCCTGCATGTACAACTCCTCTATGCTACTACTATCCGCATATGTCATGGCTATCATGGGAATCTGGAAAAATGGCATATGTGTCACGACCGCCATAGGAAGCTGGTCATCTATAGGTACTAACACGTGTGAATCCTCACTAGTGTCACCATTCTGTGGAGGTGTAGGGTCATCAATGGTATGCGATATGTTTGTTGAGACACCAATGCTATCATCCTATCCAGCCAACTGTTCCTCCAATGTGCAAGGGTCACTATCCTCCTCAAGCGTGCAAGCATCACTAGCCTCTAAGGTAGAGTCACTATCACTAGCCTCTGTGCAAGAGTCACTGTCATCATCAGACTGCTCTGAATCAACATATATCGCTCCATCCACACACACCTCATCCTCCCTATCATAGTGTGCCTCAATAGTGTGCTTCTAATCCGTACCCCTACACCTATGATATGGTTCCCACGGCCCCTTGCAATAGTGGCAAGGTTGTGTGCTCCTAATGGGTGTGGGGTTTCTCTATTCTTCCCATCATCTAGCTGTTTCTTTTCTCTTTTTATTTGCTATGATGATCCCATGTAAAATATCCTCTTTTCTCCAATGGGGATTTCTATAGGCTGCATACTGTTGGAACGTTATTAGGGCCTTAGTTTCCTCACTAAGGCTGGAATATATTACCTCCAAGCATGTTATCTCAAAGGATATCTTGTCCATTTCTTCCCCTCTATCCATTTCTGAGAGACCCCTCAGGATGGCAAGAGTTTAAGATCTGATACCATTGTAATCATCCCAAGCCATTAGGCCAGGAACATCACGGTTTTGGTGTCTTTTAAAACTTTTGTTGGTTGTGGTATTTCATCAAACACTTCGTTGGCCTACTTCTTTAGATATGTTTACTTACTGAATGGCCTCTTGATTTCTGCCTTAGGGTTTACTGATGTGTTTATATGTGTGTATGCAACTATAAACAAGAAGATATAACCATGGAAAATACCTCAACCATATGCAATATGATAGACAAGCCAAAACATCTCAAATATGATTTTATTCATGAAATAGAGGAACCTGCTACAATGAAGATGCCGATCTAGAATGCTCAACATATGGCTCCAAGATAGAAGTATGAGCTGCTACAAAAATCTCCCGACAATACAAAATAAGCCTCCAAAGGTTGGATAAGAGATGAAGACCAATGCCAAGGTAGATCTGGGCCGTATGAAGTGCCAAACTCCCACTGGAAGATGCCACGTCCTGCTGGAATGCTGAAGCTCCTCAATAATTTGGCCTTGTTGCCAAATGTGCCTAATCACCTCAAGAAAGATGTCAAACAATATATCGGGTGATGGCAAGAACAACCCAGGTGTCCGAATCTCCAAGATCTCCCTCAAACCCTATGGATCTGAACCTCCTCTAATATGTGGTGTGCCCCCTGGGTGCCTAAAACCCTAATAATTAGGCCTCTCTCCTAGAGACCTCCAACTGCTCCACCAATCCACTAGAATGATTGATCGGGGTACGACAATGAAAACCCAAGTGCTCAACTAGGAAAAATACCTACTAGATCCTTAAATCTAGCTATCCTCCAAGATGTGGTGTGCCCTCCTCTTGGGAAATCGTCCCACTCTCAATACAATGAATCCACCACCAAAAACACCTCTGGAGTCCACCAAGAATGATGTTATGACACCTGCAAAGGAAACCCAATACCTGGAATTCCCAAAATCACTCCTCCTCAGCTAGGACGAATCCTCTCTCAATGGATGGTGCACCTCCCTTGCTGGAAACCCTAACTGGTGCGCCCTCTCTCTCTCTCTCTCTGCCCCTGCAACTGATGTAGAATCCTCCTGCAACTGAGTAGATATGGAACTAGAATGGTGTGGGAGATTATTGCATCTCCGAGACCAAGCTTGGGACAAGCTAGGTGGAATCTTTCACCACCAAATCGTCCTCTAGGGTTTGTTAAGTCAAAACCCTCAAAACTCCCAATGCTGGGCTCACTAGCTAAAAGCCAGAAATCAAAAGATAATCATACATGAATGAATGAGTAGAGGCCCTTGCCTTTCCCTTATACTTTTTGGCTCACCTTGTCCCTCCAAAATCACTTTCATTTTATTAATATTTAATTAATTAATTAACCTTTTTACCTTTGAAAAACACCTTATCTCTTCTTGTGGCTTCCCTGGCCACTAAAAGTCACTTCTCACTATCCCATCCTGTAGTGTTTCTCCTCCCGATTCCAATGAACTATTACACTGAGAGGTTCCTCCAAGTAATGTGCCCAAAATGACCTCTTCAGTGAATTTAATTAACTTATAGCCCAAAATAGTCAAAATCATGGAAATCATTGAAATGCAATGGAACCAAAGACAACATGTGCATAATGGCTCATAATGATTAAATATGATGAACAATGCAATTTGGACCCCACAATGCCTCTCAATAACCCCTGTACTCGCTATAACATCCATCTAGCTACTCTGGTCATCATAAACCTCTGCATTGTGATGATGTCCCAAAGTGGGGACATTACATAAGCCTAGCTTTAATATTGTGTTAGAAAAATAAGCTCTTGAAATAGATGATAGACCAAAAAGTTCTAATATTATAATAAATGGAAAAGAGTTTTAATACCATGTTTTATAAAATATTAAAATTTAAACTAAATATTTATACAAAAACAATCATAAACAATCATACAAAAACACAACCTAAAAACTAAACCACATGGAAAAAATATATTTCATTGCAATCACTATCATTTTTCCATTAGGGAGACGAACCACCCTATTTACTTACCCATGAATTCCCTTCCAACTTCACGAATACAACCTAGTTTGGAAAACATCAAATGGAGGAAATAGTTTTATGAATGCCATTGTAAGGATATCCCATATATAGTAATGAAGATAAACATTTTCCATTGAAAAATAAAATTTAAAATATTAAGACTATATACACACTTATAAGGTTAATGAAAATTCATGAACTTTTACACAAGTATAAGCATTCCCTATGTAAATCTCCATAATTTTTTAGCATATAAGTCGAAAATATTTTACTAAACACACCTATTAAAATAAAAAAAAATTCATTGAGAATCTGCATATAAGGTTTAATGAAAATTCATTAACTTTTACACAAGTATAAGCATTCCCTATGTAAACCCTCCATAAAATTTTAGCATATAAGTCAATTTTTGTTTACTAAACACCCCTATTAAAGTAACAAAATTCCATTGAGAATATGCATTGCCTTGTTGATAAACCATCTTGAAGAATATTATCCAGGATTTTATTCAAAATTGCCAAATTTTCCATTGTGATTGCACCCTAAAGGTGTGTAAGCAACATTAACATAGTCAAGAACTCCACATGCAACTAAAACATCTCCTAAATTGATCTACAATGTAATGAAAAAGGATATATCAAGAGTAGACAAGCTCCAACACATCAATCAGTGGATGAATGTTTCAAAATAATGTAAAGAAAAAATGATAAGTGGTGCATACCAACATCACAAATGACCCATTAATGAGCCAAAAATATCTCTAATGTATCACAACTTCCTACCAAGACAATAAACACCATATATTGATCATTGCAATATTTAATGGAATGTGTGTGTGCGCGCATGCACACGAGCAAAGGAGTTGCAAATTTGACAATGTATATGTTAGAATACATTGCATTAAACATTGCACTAGTTTGTACATATTGCATACCCACCAACTTTGCATTATTGTAGGGTTAATGAGGCTCTATCGAAAAACACTATAAAATGCTATGCCACATAGGATGCAATCGGGGGGCACTTAGTAAAAGTTGTTCAAAACACATGCAATTGTGGACTTATAAAAACTACCTCCATTTTAGAATTTGCCACAAACTCCTTTTATTTCTATAGTCCCTCAGTGGAAAATTGATTTGTAATTGTTAATAACCTAGGTTGAAAATTTAATATTTTAGCACTAGAAATTGTATCCACGTGATACAATTTCTAAGGTACCCTACCCCAATTATGTACCATTTAACCAAAATATTTATTGAGAAAACTAAATATTCTTGTACGAACTCACATGGTATTTTCCATAGTACTAGAGTAACTCCCCATGTAGGATGCTAAGTGGATTCCACATAAGATGTTAAATGTGGTACTTAGAATGATGAGTGTCTCACAGAGTGGATCGCATATATTAAACTATTTGGGCGACATGTCCCATGTATTTGACATTATGTGGACCATGTAATGTATATTATATGTTAATATTGAGTTGAAAGGGGCTTGCTTAATTACCAACATATGTCATGCAAGAAGGTCGCAAAGGTGCGCCACATAGGAATGATGTGTCATGAATTGACAATGGTGTGCATGGGCTCTTGAGTACATAAAAAGAGGAAAGAGAATTTGAATTCACAACCTTCTCCAAACATATATCAATTTATAATTCCTTAACCAAATGAGCCATTGCTTTTGCTTCTTAAAGAATGATTTCAATAAAATGTTTTTCGCTCTATTTTTTTTGTTTTTCGTGTTTTCATGACTAGATTCAACATGATATTAAATTTAGTAAACCTAAACTAAAATTGAAAGCTAAAAAAGATGGTTAGAGTTGATTAAGAAAAATATAAAGATTGTAATCCTCCAACTTTGTTCATAAAATTCATTAAAATTAACAAATTTTCAAAATTCAACATAGTTTTCAAGATAGGAAGGTTTTACAAACTCATGTATTTAGAGATTTTAAGACCAAAAAATTATTCAATATGCATTGAAACTCAATATGAAAATAAAGTTCACACAATATAATGTAGTAGTATGGTTTCCCCAAATGAACTCATGTGGTATTTTCCATAGTACTAGGATAGCCCCCAATGTATGATGTTAAGTGGATGCCACATGGGATGTTAAATGTAGCACATAGAATTATGAGTGCCTTATTGAGTGGGAAATGTGTCTTAAGTTAAGTGGATGACATGTGCCATGTATATGATATTAAGTGGACCACATGTTAGATATTAGTATTGAGTTGAAAGAGGCTCACTTAATTAGTGCCACAAGTCATGGAATAAAAGCCGCAAAGGTCTGCGAGACAAGAACCATGTGTCATGAATTGAAGGCGGTGAGCATGAATACACAAAAATAGGAAAGAGAGTTTGAATCCATGAACTCCTCCAAACATATCAATTTATACTACCTTCACCAAATGAGTCACTACTTTTTTTTCTTTAAGAATGCTTTAAATAAAGTGTTTTTCACTCCTTTTTCTTTTTTGTATTTTCATCAATAGATTTAACATGATGTTAAATTTGGTAAACATAAACTAAATTTGAAGTCTCGAAAATATGACTAAAGTTGAATAAGAAAAAGATCAACACCATAACCCCTAAATTTATTCATCAAATTCATTAGAGTTAACAAATTTTCAAAATTCAACACACTGTTTAAGATAAGAAGGTTTTATAAATTCGCATACTTGTAGATTTTAAGACTAAGAACTCTTCAATATATGTTGAAACTTGATATGAAAATAGAGTTCATATAATATAATGTAGCAATATAGTTAAATTCATTAGAGTTAACAAATTTTCAAAATTCAACACACTGTTTAAGATAAGAAGGATTTATAAATTCACATACTTGTAGATTTTAAGACTAAGAACTCTTCAATATATGTTGAAACTTGATATGAAAATAGAGTTCATACAATATAATGTAGCAATATAGTTTCCCATATGAAATTGTCATTTTCAACTAAAAGGACTTCCATTGTTACTCAAATTTGACTAAAAGAACCTTGAAACGTGTTGGAAATGAGAGTTTACTTACTTAAGAGTCATTGGCTAAAAAAAACTTGAAATGTGTTGGAAATGAGCGTTTACTTACTTAAGAGTCATTGGCTAAAAAAACTTGAAATGTTTTGGAAATGAGAGTTTACTTACTTAAGAGTCATGGCTAAAAAATGTAAGTTGATAGACATAAACCCTTTATAATTGTGTATGGACAAGCCCTTGAATTTAAAACTATTTAACCTTTCAAATATCATAAACAAATGCTCTTCCACTCATTTAGTCCCATAAAGAAAACCATAAAAAATGGAAAGAACATGAATTTCATTGATAATATGGGATACCTTCTCATTGACAAACCATTGTTTAAGAAAATGATCAAAAATTCCATTCAAAATTGTCAAATTTTCCATAAGTGCATAACCAATGTTGACATAATTCAATTCTACATATAAAGAAATTATTCTTCAATGTACCATAGTTTTTTACCAAGATGACAAACAATATGCACCCATTTGTGCAACATTATTAAAATATATGTCATTGAATATAGATGTATATCATTGGATATAGATGAATTGTATTAAAATATATGCATTTAGATATTGAGGAATTGTGTATATGCTAGGATGCATACATTGAAATATAATATTAGATGTGCAAGAATTACATTTATGATGGTGTATATGTTAGATTACATTTCATTGTTCAATGCATATTACTTGCCTATCAACACTATACTAGTATAGGGGTTATAGATGCTTTCTTAATAAGCTTTGTCGGAAAGCACCATAAAATGCCATATTATTTGTCTTAATCTATTATGTTTTTGAATTGTGTGAAGAGGTTAGGACATAAGCTCCATATTGGTGCAATTGGTTAGAGCATGCATGGCAACATGTGGCCACAATGATGCTCCATATTGGTGCAATTGGTTAGAGCATGCATGGCAACATGTGGCCACAATGAACCCCCAAAATTATGATGGGCTACTACTAGATGCACTACTTTATCCTTGTCTTTTGTTAACAAAAAAAAAAAAAAAAAGTAGGATAAAACAACAACAAATGCACTTCTTGTGACATCGTTTTTGATGTTCTTTTAATAAAATCCAATAAAATTTGGTTTTGCATCATTGCAATGGTGAAAGTTAATTGTCGAGATTATGTATTTCAAGTGTCCAAAGTGTTTTTGATGCATTTTTGAATGGCTCTATGTCATTGACAACATCCATTTCCATTGATTTTCAAGGGTTTTGTATTGGTTTTGGCTCCCCTGAAAAAAGGTGCATTTTGTTGGCTAGTTATTTGACATCCTTAACTTGCATTGGTTATGCCATGAAGGAATCTAAATCTATGGGTTAAACTTATTACATAAAAAAACTATGAT
Source organism: Picea engelmannii (assembly GCA_009831015.1). NCBI lineage: Eukaryota > Viridiplantae > Streptophyta > Pinopsida > Pinales > Pinaceae > Picea > Picea engelmannii. The sequence goes on from ML791139.1 coordinate 124,374, forward strand.
CCAAATATACGTAATACCGACCCAAACTCACCTCAATGTTCTCCTTAAGAGAGTAAGATAATCTTGAAGCAAATTGACCCTCTTTCTGCACATAACTCTGATAAGAATTTGGGAATTTTTTAGGGATGACTAGTGTTCTACCATGATCAAATATCTATGCATGTTGAAACAATGTTATTAGGGGTTTTGCCCAATTCCTAGTTAATTTAGATCATCAAAAATTCAATGAGAATTCTAAATAGAGAGAATTCTCACTTTGGTCGATTTCAAACAACTATAAAAAAATTTGTTACAAGTTTAAATGACTCCATTCTTAATCTCTATAATTTCCCATGAAGTTGCATGATACTCTAAACACAAGTCGATTTCAAACAACTATAAATAAATTTGTTACAAGATTAAATCACTCCATTCTTAATATTTATAATTTCATGAGATTGCATGATGCTCTAAACACAAGTCAAAACACTCGTAAAAAAGGACCAAATTTAAACTCAATGACTAAAGTTATGCAACTCACAATGATATAAACTGCATAGTTATTTGGGATTTTAGAGATCTCAAAATCAAATCCAAATATTGATAAAAGTTTCTTTGCACTTGCTGAAGTTTTTTTTAACAAGGTAGCCCAATCCCCAATGTAGCAGTGGCCTGGATTTGCTAAAAGATACGGTCCCAAGCATACATGGAACATTGCTAACCCCTAAAAGACTTGGCGTAAAGTAATTATGGAGATCGAACCTGTAAATAGGAAAAAAAAGAAAGAGAGGTGTGCTGCCATATGTCCACAGTGGACGATGCTTATCGCTCGCCTACCTAACGGGAAGGCTTGGCCCAGATGTTCCTCAGTAAGAAAAATACTCGAACCGGGATCCGTGAATAATGGAATTTGACAAGATTTAAAAGTGGAAATTCGGAGGACATGGGATGCTCAGTTTCGATTCTTAGATGCGATGGTAAGCTCGATGCGGCTTGAAGTTGGTTTCCATCCAGTTTCCTTGATGTGGGAAACGATAGTGGAGGTTGGGTAACGGCAATGCCCATCGCATTATTATTATGGAGCAACAAAAGCAGCAGGGCGCTCTTATATCTCCAACCTCTGCTTCATCTTCATGCTGCAGCGAACCTCATTGTCACACACTGTAACACTGATCTTAATCCTAATCCTGATCTTCTCCCACCACAACAACTCCATGGAACTGCTAGCAGAATCCATGCTGATGATATCACAAAATTGTGTAAGCAGGGGCAATTGAGAGAAGCCGTCCTCACTTTGCATAACATGGACGCGCTTGGTATTCCGGCAGATCATGCTACCTATGTTTCTCTCTTGCAGGGTTGTGTCAGCATAGCAGCCCTCCCAGAGGGCAAATTAGTCCAAGCCCACTTCATACAGACGGGATTCAACCCAAACACGTTTCTACAAACCAAACTTTTGATAGTGTATGCCAAGTGCCGGTTTTTGTTAGATGGTCGCCGAGTGTTTGATGAAATGCCTGAACGAAATGTGGTCACATGGACTGCCCTGATTGCAGCTTACTCTAAGGGTGGTTTCGATAAGGAGGCTTTGACATTGCTTTCCCAAATGCGGCAAATGGGTATCGAATCGGATGAGTTCACATTCGCCAGTGTTCTTCCCTCATGCGCCAACTTGGCAGCTCTGGAACATGGAAAGGAGGTTCATGAAGCCATAATTAGAGACGGATTTCAGTGTGATGTATTTATAGGGAGTGCCCTTTTAGATCTGTATTTCAAATGTGGAAGCCTGCAGGATGCATGCAAAGTGTTTGACAAAATGCCTGAACATGACACTGTCTCAACGAATGTGATGCTTGCAGGATATACACAGAACGGGCTCGTCAAGGAAGCTCTCAAGTTGTTTCATGAAATGCCCGACCGGGACACGGTCTCCTGGAATACCGTGATTGCAGGATGTGCACAGAATGGGCTTGTTTGCGAGGCTGCAAAACTCTTTCAGCAGATGCCTGAAAGAAGTTTAGTCTCATGGAATACAATGATTTCGGGTTATGCACAGAATGGTCACGTTAATGAGGCGCTGAAGCTCTTTCAAGAAGTACCTAAACAAGACACAGTCTCATGGAATACAATGATAGCTGGATATGTACAGAATGGGTATTTTCGGGATGCTTTGAATCTTTTTCGACGAATGCAAGAGACTCCTGTGATTCCCAACGCTGTGACCTTTGCTTGCATTCTCCCAGCATGTGCTGGCTTGGCAGCTCTGGGAGATGGTAAAGAGATTCATGAAATTATAATTAGAAGTAAATTCCAGTATGATATCTTTGTGGGGAACGCTCTTATGGACATGTATGCCAAATGTTCGAGCATAGAAGATGCACTTAAAGTTTTTGACAGAATGCCTCAAAGGAATGTAGTCTCATGGACTACTATGGTTGCGGGATATGCACAGGATGGACATGTTGATGAGGCCCTGAAGTTTTTTCAGAAAATGCCTGAACGGAATGTGATATCATGGAATGCAATGATTGCTGGATATGCACAGACTGGGTATATTGACGAGGCTCTGGAGCTCTTTCAAAACATGCCTGAACGAGATGTAGTTTCATGGAATGCTATAATTTCAGGATATACACACAATGGGAATTTCAGCGGCACTCTGAAGTTCTTTCAACAAATGCAAGTGACAGGTGTGAGGTCAAACTGTGTCACGTTCACCAGTGTTCTTCCAGCATGTGCCAACTTGGCAGCTCTAGAACATGGCAAGAAAGTCCATGAAGATATAATTAGAAGTGGAGTTCAATTTGATACCTTTGTGAGCAATGCCCTTGTAGACATGTATGCCAAATGCGGGAGCTTAGGGGATGCGTACAAAGTGTTTATCAAGATGCCTCAACGAGATGTCGTCTCGTGGACTGCCATGATCGTAGCATATGCTACACACGGGTGTGGTAAGGAAGCCCTCCAACTCTTTGAACAAATGCAACAGTCCCACACAAACCCAAATGAGGCCACCTACATTGGCATTTTATCTGCGTGCTGCCATGCAGGTCTAGTGGATGATGGCTGGAAATACTTCGATTCTATTGCTAGAGATTATCACATTACGCCTACAATGGACCACTATTGCTGCATGGTTGACCTTCTCGGTCGTGCTGGGCATCTTAATGAAGCATACCATTTTATAAACAAAATGCCAATCAAACCTAATGATGCTATCTGGGGATCTTTGCTTGGTGCCTGCAGAAACCATGCCAATATAGAGGTCGGAGAACTTGTGGCTGACCATCTTCTTCAGACAGATTCAAAAAATGCTGCACATTATGTGCTACTGTCAAATATTTATGCAGCAGCAGGCAGGTGGGCTGATGTAGAAAAGGTGCGAAAATTGATGATTAATAGGAAGGTAAGAAAGACACCTGGATGCAGCTGGATTGAGCTGAATGATGTTGTTTATACTTTCCTCGTAGGTGACCGATCACACCCACAAACACAGGAAATCTATGCAGAATTGGATAGATTATATGGGCAGATCAAGGAGGCAGGATATGTACCTGACACAAATCTTGCACTGCGTGACGTGGAAGAGGAGCAGAAAGAAGATATGGTTTGTCATCATAGTGAAAAGCTGGCCATTGCGTTTGGGCTTATCAACACTCCACCTAAGACACCTATTCGTATCATCAAGAATCTTCGAGTGTGCGGTGAATGTCACTTGGCTATAAAGTTCATCTCCAAGATTGTTGTAAGAGAATTTTTTTTACGGGATGCCACCCGCTTCCATCATTTCAAGGATGGAAAGTGTTCTTGTCGGGATTATTGGTAATACCAAGTGCAACAAGTGGGACATTTATGCTTCTGCCCAATATCCCTATGCATATTTCTAGCCTTCTCTTGGCAATCTAGGGCTTAGTAATTCTTTATTTACCGTGAAGTGTTCTGTAAAGGTATACTGTTCTGATATCCAGAATGCTATTTGGACTGAACTAGGCAAAACATTGAATAAAGTGGGACAGTATGTTAGAGTCACAAAGCAGGGAATGGTGGATTCTTCTCAAAGGTGTTGCATGGAAAAGCCAAATATCATGTTTCTAGTAAAATAGCTTGGACTCAATGTAATAATAGTCCTAAATATACTTTCTAATTTTTAACTCCAAGATTAATGACAAATAATCGATGATCAATCATTGACATCTACATAAAAAGAAGCAACATATTCTCACTTTTGTTTAGAAGTTAAAAGTGAATATGTATATATATGTTAGTGTTATGAGGATTGGCCAGTCGGGACCTTTCCAGACCAGCCAGCCATTGAACTAGTCACTGGACTGGGAGACATGATCAATGCTGAATCGGCCGGTTCAGGACCGATCCAGCTGTGAACTGGTCTGTGGATTGTGTGGGACTAGCGCATCTCTGGGGGCAGAAAAATGGTATTAAAACAGGAAAAAGAAACCCAAACCCTAAATAGAGCTTATATAAGAAGCTCCCCACCTCTATTTCCTCCATACCTCTCTCATTGAGCATTTGGAGATTGTGGAGCTGTGGTGAAGAGAGTTGATTCGGGGTGAGCTTGGAGCTGATTTGGCATTGTTTGTGGGCTGCTTTCGGCCGATTTGGCCGCTATATTAGTGATCTACTTATCATCTACAAACTTGGAGGGGATTTGAGAGTGGGTTGTTGTACCCATTTGAAGGTATGTATTGAAACCCTCATTGTTTTTCTCATAACATTGTAATTAGCAAATAAGGAAAGTGAGGTTTTGCATTTGCAAGTTTCTCTTTTGTGTGAGTCATTACCATGGCCCCCATGGAGATGAGAAAAAAGGCATGGAGTCGTTTTGATGTGGTTGACGAGAATTATTTTTGCAAATATTGCAAGAAAATAAAAGGAGTGGGCAATTCATAGAGTGAAAGAATACTCGGCTGTTGTTTGAGGGCAAGCTACAAGGATTCATAGAGTGAAGGAACACTTTGCTAGTGTTGGAGCGCAAGCTACAACATACAAGAAATGCTAGAGTCTATTGAGGAATATCAAACAAAAAAGGCCAAGCAAAAAGAGATGGATGATGAGATGGGGAGAATGAGAGAGTTTGCATCCCATGGCTACCCTAGTTTTGAAGACTCCTCCACTAACCCTAACTCTTCTATTAGGGATCCATTTAGATATGTTGCTCCAATCCATGAAAAATCTACAACAAAGATGACTAAGATTGATGGTTTTTTTCCACCCACCTCCACCCCTACCATTGGCACTTAAACTTAGTCCACCCTTAATAGCCATTGAAAAAACAATATAAGGATGCAGTTTTCGAATAGATGGCTAGATGGTGGTATGATGTTGATATCCCTTTCAATGCTTCCAAATAACCATATTATTAGCCTATGTTAGACGCCATAGTTGTTGTAGGTAAGGGCTTCAAAAGCATTGGCTTTCATGACATTAGGGGGAACTTTTATAGAATGAAGTTGGATCCATAAATGAGAACTTGAAGGGTTTTAAAAATTCATGGGCTAGAACAGGATGTACCATCATAGATTGATGGAAGGTCCCATACCATACTTAATTTCCTTGTTGCTTGTCCACAATGAACCATGTTTTTGGAACCAGTAAATGCATCCATTTAGGCGAAATATGCACAATTATTGTTTGAGATTTTGGATGAGGTGGTTATGGAGGTGGGGGTGGAGAATCTTGTACAGGCTATCACTTATAATGTGTTTAGCTATGTTTCTCCTGGTAAGAAGTTGAAGGCAAAACAAAAAACCATTTTCTGTACCTTTTGTGATGCACATTGCCTAGACCTCTTACTTGAGGGTATAACAAAACTTGAGTGGGTTAAGAACATTGAAGATCATGCCAAGTGCATTCCCAAATACATCTACAACCACATGTGGTCATTGAACATGATGAGGAAAAACACAAGGGATGGGTAGCTTGTTAGGCCCATGATCACTAGACTTGCCACAAACTTCCTCACATTGCAATGTCTTATTTCATAGATGTAGAACATGAGGAAGATGTTTTTTTCTAGTGAGTGGAGTAGATCTTAGTGGGCCAACAAGGATGATGGGAAAGACATTTGTAGGGAAGCTTTTTAAGATAGTTTTTGGTCTAAAGTTGAAGAGATTGTCAAAGTTGTCGAGTCCCTTGTTTAGGTGCTATAGGTGGTGGATGGGGATAAATTGTCCATGGGTTTCATTTATGAGGCCATGGATTGGGCCAAAGAGCAGATAAGGGAAACATACCAAGATAAAAAAAACAAAGTATATACCTATTTGGAAGATCATTGATGATAGATGGAACAACCAACTATATTGACCTATACATGCAACAAGGTATTCCCTGAATCCAAGGAATCATTACAAAGCCCTATTAAACTTTCAAGTAGAGGAACTAGGGGAAGTCAAAGATGGATTGTACTTTTTATTAGAGTGCATGGTCCTCAATAAAAAAACCCAAGATGACATACATTAACATATCCCCGCCTTTAGTGAAGGTAGAGGTACCTTTTCTAAACAAGTAGTTGTTCATGCAAGAGAGGCGTACCAACCAGGTAAGCAATTCCAAAGTTATTAAGTTCTAGCATTCATTGATCTAGTCATTGAACATTTCTAGCCAAAAGTGCAAACTAATTTCTTGATTTTTCTAACTTTTTCTTTGCTTGATCACAATACCATGGTGGGGATGATTTGGTAGGAAATGCCCTCAACTAATAAAGGTTTCCAATTCGAATCTTGAGTCAAAATTAAAGCACTTCTAAGTGTGAGTGCAATTGGTATGTTTTTGAACACATTCACACGAGGAAGACAAACTATTTGGAACAACAATGGTTAAATGATATTGTCTTCATGCAATACAACCTTTTATTGAGGTGCAACCAATTGCTAAACCAAACGCCTAATGTACATCTCATTGTCTTGGAGGATGTTGATCTCTCCTTAGAGTGAGTAGTGGAGAGTTGATTGATAGATTTTGAGAATGATGACATGGGGTGAATGGACTTAGATCCATAATCAACACCAAGAACTATCATTGCCACTAGTGTCCTTGGACAATCAAGGTAGAGACTAGAGGATGAGGAGGATTGTAATATCCCTAGGCTAAACACCAATTGTAAATGCACATATAGGTTGGTGAGCTAGGGTACTTTGGGTCAGAGTGTCTTTGTATATAAGTTTTGAGGCTGGAGTGCTTGTGTGATTAATAGGCTAGAAAGCTTGGATACTAAAAGGCCATTGAGCCTACCATTGTAATATGTAATCACACATGGATTATTAATAAAAATACATTGTTGTTGCAGACCGACCAAACAAAAGAGTATGGGGGGCTAAACCTCCACTAGAAGGGAAAGGGGGCTAAGAGTCTAGGAAGAGACACTAAGCCAATGGGGCTTAAGCTCAGGGGAATATTATATTAGTATTTCATAAAGTCTAAGTTATGTGATATTTTATCCTAAGTTCTTAGGATGGGGAACATATCAACAAGTGGGGACTAGGTAGTTTCCAACATGACAAGTGTCAAGTTGGGAACATGCACACATAAAATCGGGAAATGGTGTATTTTCTATCATTCTTAGATTCATGGGGGGAACCATATGTACTCTTCTTTCCATCCATCATTGGTACTATACTTTGGAAGCTTGGAGCTAATTATAATGAGTAAAGTCTAGTTAATCTAAGGAGAAGAAGCAGGTTGTCAGGCCTGTGTACATTCTGAAGAAGCCAGTTGTCAAGCCCGTGTGCATTCTAAAGAAGCAAGTTGTGAGGCCCATGAGGAGTCTCTCCACGTGAGAGAACCGTTGGGAATTTTTTTCCTTGTGCACTGGACAATATCTACATAGCTATGATAATTTCTATCCAGCATGTTGTTGAAGCCTCGAAAGGGAAGTGGGGGAGCCAAAGGAATGTTGAGCAGAGAAGGGGCACACTTCCTAGGGTGGGACAGGCTGTGGGAAATGAGAGGTTGTAGGCTAGTTGCAACATTTGACACATTGACCTAAGATTATTTAGTTGTTTGATATACCTTATCCTAGCTTAGGAAGCCCTCCCGGTGGAGTTTCTAACCTCAACTTCGGGGTGACTTGTTTTTGAGAGTTTATGAGCAACATTGTCTATCGCTGGGAGGAACGTATGAGGTTTGCACACAATTGGTGATTTATTTAAAAGATAAGTGTTATTTTATCTGTGTTTTATGTTATTTACCATGTGAAATGCTTATATAAATTTTGTATGTTTTATTGCACATATTCATGCTTGAATTGCATTATTGCATAATTGTAATCATATGCAGGGCATACTATTATTTAATTGGTAACAAAATTATTTTTGTTGAATCTACCGATAATGGGGACATTACAAAGTGGTATCATAGCTAAGAATAGAGGTAACATGACTCAACTCGGCGGTTGGGTATGTTGAAATTTTATGTGGCATGGCCTAGCTTGGGGTTGGGTATGTTACAAAGTGGTATCAGAGCCACAAGTTCAATACTGAGCTTGCATGGGCCAGCTAGCAGAACATTGAAGATCAAATTGCAGAAATTTAATTTCAAAGTATGTCTACAAATTGTTTGACAAAAGGATTCCTATGAAATTGGGGAAGAATTCATGGGGAGTTTAAATAAATTTAGTCAGGGATTATAATACCCAAATTTTAATTGCAGTCTGAGAAAATTCAGGTATGTAGATGGCTGAATTTCAAATTACAGAGGCAGTCATGGCAGAATTGGTAAGAATCCCCAATTTCTGAATGGAGTTGAAGAAAATCATGCCCATAATTGTTAATCGATCGCGCACGGGGATAATTGGTTGTTGTGGAGGTTTATTCATGCATTTTCATACCTGTAATTGGCCGAATTTCATATTTATAGAGCTTCAATGATGGTCCAGGAAATAAATTGTGAAATTAGGCGTATTTGGAAATCAGAAAATGAAAAATTTGGAAAATTTGGAAAAAATGGGTATTTTTCCGTATAGTGACATCAACATGACATGGAGGCCATGTGTCAGCGGATGTGGTAGAAGAGTGACGTGTATTGCCATGGTGGCAAGTATGCAACGTCGATGTGGCAGGTGACATGTGATGTGGAGCTGCGATGGTGGGGCGCTTGCCTGTCCTGCGGAAACTTGACTCCAGATCTGTGGTGAGATCACAAGAATTGAATAAGTAAAAGAATGGATTGGTCAGATGGAGAGGATCAGAGGTGTGTATGGAGGAAGCATGAAATTACCTCGGCCCGTGGTGAAGTTTACAAGTTTGACTAAATGTCAAGACATCGCAGAGTGCGGTGAGATCTCAAAAAATTGACTAAGTATCAAAACATCACGGAGCGCAATGAGATCTCAAAAATTGATTAAGTATCAAGACATCGCGAAGCACGATGAGATCTTAGAAATTGACTAAGTGTCAAGACATCACAAAGCATGGTGAATGATATGGATTTTCTAAGTATGAGGAATCGGTCGGATGGATGGAGCCGCGAATACATACAAGTAAATTAGACAATTGCCTTGGATTCGTGGTGAAATGCTTGGAAAAGTTTCTAAGTATGGGTGCAAAATGAAGGTGGCGGAACATGAGGGTTCATTTTGTAGGCCGCAAAAAAGTAACAACAATGGAGAATGGGTTATGAACCCACGACAAACTTAAGAAATTTCTAAGTATGGGAGAAATGTTTTGATGACTGAGATTGAATCAGAGTCCAATTCGGATGGTTGTTGAGTATCAGGGTCGTGTCGAGTGTTTTGGTGGTCAGTGACAACAGACCAATGATCAATATTAAATACGAAGGAATGATCAGATGGTTGTTGAGTGTTGAAGCTATGTTGCATGTGCTAATGAATATCCTTTCCTAGATGATATTCCTTTCCTTGCCCTTGTCATCAATAACCTTCTTCTCAAGACTCAAAATTGAGCAAGAGAATAGTCGTTGGAAAGGTCTTGGACAAATGAGTCCATGTATTCACCCATAAATGTGAATGGACAGTAAAATTCACAAGAAAACATAAATGTTATTTCTAGTGCATTTAAAGAGCAAAATGGTGCATAAAATGATAGATTTGTTAAATTATCGTGGCCTAACAAATCTTATTGCATGCACATTTTGCAGAACTCAAGGAACAAATAGAACCAAGTAGAATTCAACAGAGAGATCAGAGGCTAGAGGCATGGAAGATGCATAGAGAACTTATAACTATGAAGATGGAGTCAGGGGGTTGGGTGTGAGCATGGGAAATGCAAGGACAAAATCCAATAGGCATGGAGAAGACAAAGAGGAGAGCATGAATTTGGTGGAGACTATTAAAAGTCTGCAAAAAGAGGTGCAAAGATATAAGGCTGATAATGAGAGATTTATGAAGGTTAAGGAGAATCACGATGGATTCAACATCAAGCCATTGTTGAGCTTTGATAGAATAGAAAAGAAAATGGATAAGGAAACATAATCAAGAAAATCTAGGAGTCATAGATCTCCTTCCAGAAGGAAAGAATCTAGATGTGCGGGTAGATATCATCACCACTCACCAAGGAACTCAACTAGAAGGGCATACAACATTCCAAATATATCGCATGTCAGAAAGCATAAGAAGAGGTCTTGGGTGGATGAACTACAAGGAGAAATTAATAAGATTAAACCGCCTACCTTTGATGGTGAGAACAAGAAATACGAAGATGCAAAGACTTGGCAGTTGGGGACGAGGAGATACTTTCAGTTGCAAAATTACTCCTCAAAGGAAGAAGGAAGAATTGTCATTTACCAGCTCAAGGGAAAAACATCAATGTGGTGGGACCAACTTGTGCAAGTACAACACATTGATGAGAAGAAGATCACTTGGAAGTAGTTCAAGAAGTACTTTCGAAAGAAGTACTTGACCAACCGTTATTATGATAGGAAGATGAAGGAGTTCTTTGAACTCAAGCTTGGGAGTATGACCATGGACGAGTATGAAAGGAGATTTTTAGAATTGTTGAAGTATGTTGACTTCATCAAAGATAAACATGTCGAGATTCAAATTTTCCTGAGTGGGCTGCCATTAATATTCAATAATAAGATACAATATGTTGATCCCAAGACATTTGATGAAGCAATAAGGAGAGCCAAGTGCCTCTATGATCAACATCGAGGAAGACCATACTTCTAAAGGGCTTGGGAAGAAAAGAACAAGGGTAAGATGGAGTAGAGAAAGAAGGGAAATAAGCCACCTTTCTTCATAAATAATTCTCAAGGGTAGTGAGCTTCAAATGAGCTAAGAATGACAGAAACATTGGGAAAAAGGCCAAGGCAACTGGCCATTAAATGTTGGGGTTGTGAGGGACATCACATGTACAGAGATTTCCCTCATAGAGGTTAAAAAGTGAGCACTGTTCACATTGTACATCAAGATGATACAATTGAGGACATGGGCAGAAGCATGCCAAGGATCTATGCAACCCTGGACAACAAGCAAATTGAATTTCAGTCTTACATGATTGAAGTGGAAGGTAAGATCAATGATCAACCTATTTCTATTTTACTTGATACATGAGCTAGCCATAGTTATGTTGATGTTTGTGGTAGCATCGAACAAGTAATTCTGCATTTTCTTGTGTCTAGCATGTGGAAGTCATCGAAAGCCCAGTGTGAGTTTACTTTAGTTAAAATGAATTAATTAAAGTAAAAGTGTTTTTATTAGTAATTGAGTTATTTAAGGAACATGCATAACATGCTGCATGTAATATAAATCTTAAGTGGGTATGAGAAGTAATATCAATTGTAGATCACTTTAGAGATGGGGAATAGATTTTAACTCCTGATTATAGAAACAAGGCTAGGGTGAAGGAGGAAGACACTTGGGGAGGAAGTCACTTGTGTTGAGGGAGTCGACACAGTCGGGACTTGTGTGAGATACACTTGTGAGAGACTTGTGTTGAGGGAGTCGACATAGTCGATACTTCAGGAGGAAGTCACTTGGTGAGAGACCAAGGTAAAGATATTTGGTGAGATGCCAAGATCAGGAGACTCTTGGTGATATGCTAAGAGCAAGAGAGACTCTTGGTGAGATGCTAAGAACAAGAGACCTTTGGCGACATGCCAAGGTTGGGATCTTTGGTGAGATGCCGAGATCAGGTACCTTGATGAGAAATCAAGGTTGGACCTATTAAAAAATGATTTTTGCTAGTGTGAGGAGTGTAAAAGAAAAGCATGGATTTTTTTTACACGAGTGAGGAGATATCACAGGTTGGGTGAAGAGATTTCATCCAATAATTGATGCAGAGGGTTGGATCACGAAGGACCATGATTCAATATCTTGGATAGGTGGAGAGGGACTTCCATCTAGTGATCATACAGGTCAAGGAAGAGAGAGACAGAGTAAGGGAAACTACAGGTGGGTTTTAGATGACATAAGCTAAAGGAAAAGGGTGCGCCATACATAAATGTTCGTACGGGTTTTTCGTATATGTACGTGATTCACAGTGGAGATAGATGCGCATGTACATGGGTCAACTAGAGGAGAATCACGTATACCTCAAAAAGTGTGTTTTTCAGTGGTTGTACGACAGAGCAAACTGTGCCAATTTTGTCTATAGTTATATTTCTCTTAGTGGGACATTTTCCCTGTTACGGGAGCCCTGACTTGACCTTAATAAGAGCATCATTGGACTGGTTTTCCCTCCGGGGTTTTTTCCAAGGGTTTATACTTGAAAATATTGGTGTTTATATGTGATTTATTTGGTTTCCTTGTTTATGCTTCCACTGCATGTTTAGTTGATTACTCATCTATGTTTTTAGTAGATAAAGTGATTTTGTTTTGAGGTAACTCTTGGGTGTTGAGTAGAGGATGAATATCAACATGGTATTAGAGCATACTAAGGGTTGAATCCGTTGGAAAATCAACATGGTATCATAGTCGAGGCTTTGAAGGAAAGAGGGAGCCTAGTCTCTAAAGGGAGGAAACCAAGAGGAAACATCTTATTAGGTTGCTAGCCAACAAGGGAAATCGAAGGACAAATTTCAGGGTAACAACAATATAGAGGCATTTTCAACAAAAGGTTATCATATTAGATATTGGAGATGGTGAACACATTGAAGATTGATGACAGATTGGAAGGGGCAACAAAATTTCGGGCTTGGAAGGAAAGAATTCTTCTTCTATTGGAGGAGAATGACCTCAAAGAGTATGTTGAGGTTGTGGTTGCAAGTCTTACTGATCTGCATTAATTGGAAGCTCACAAGAAGAAGGAAGCGAAGGCTAAGTGAGTGTTGCTAGAATCCATAAAGGATCACTTGATTCTACACATTGCTGAGAAGAAATATGCCAAGGAAATGTATGATGCTTTGGTGAGTCTATACCAAAACAAGAATGCAAACATGTTACTAATTTTGAAGCACCAACTTCAAGTTGTCAAGATGTCCAGTGAGGACATCGTTGTAAACTATCTTATGAAGATTACACATATTCGAGATCAACTTGCATCCATTGTCAAGAAAACAATATGTTGAGTTGGTGAATGTCGTGTTGGGAGGTCTTCCCAAGTCTTGGGAACCTTTTGTGTAAGGGATCTGTGCATGAGAGACAGTGCCAGGGTTTGATAGAATATGGACTGATTGTATTTAGAAGGAGAATTAGTTAAAGTCTAGCGATGGTTTAAAGAGTAGTCATGATGAGAACCTTGCACTTGTGAGCCAAGCAAGGAAGGGAATATTTAGGAAGATTTCCAGCGGAGAGTCTATCACTCAAGATGGCAAGAAGAATAAGGACATGAGAAAAGTCAAGTGTTTTGTATGTCACAAGTTTGGACATTATGTAGGTCAATGTCCGCATAGGAACAAGGAGGGGAATGAAACACAACCAGATGTAGCTATGTTGACAAATGATCAAATGGATGAGTTTGCCAAGAAGTTTGAACATACAGAGTTCTTACTTGTTACAAAGAATTCCTTGGGAACTATATCAGATGGTGCATGGTTGATAGATAATGGAGCCACATGTCATATGACAAGAGAACAAGAGGTGTTCGAGAAATTCATAGAGTATGACTCAGAGATGCATTTGGAAATTGGTATGGGGACCAAGAATACAATGAAGAGATCTGGAAGAGTTTCAGATGGAGTCAGGAGGTATTTTGAGAGTGGAGGATGTGCTATGGGTTCCAAAAATCAAGAGGAGTGTGATATCAGTCTCAATTATTGAGAAGAAGGGCTATGAGGTCCTATTTCGAGATGGAGAGGCACTCATCATGCCCAGAGGATCTAGCTCAGACAAAGTAACTGTCTTTGGAGTTAGAGAGAGAAACTTGTATAGGATAAAGGGATAGCCTATGCGAGTAGTGACAAATAGCGGAGTGGCATAGAATAGGGAGCATGTAGATTTGAAGGTTAAGCAAATCAGAGGGAGTCAACCTTCAGGTTCAGGTGGTAAGGAGTAACCTTCCAAGTATGTCAAGAAGGATTCATGGTATGAGATGACCATGCAGAATGCTTAGGAGAAGGAGACATATAGGAGCATGTTTAGAGGCAGTGAGTCTTTAGAGACAGGTCAAACCGTCATGGAAAGGATGGATTATATGTCACAAGGAGAAACCAATCAGGTGTATTGGAGAATAGACATGGTAACAGATCTGGTAGCGAAGATAGAGCCAAATCCAGGTAGGAGAAGTAATTTACTCGCTAAGAGGGAGTGTTGATATTTGTGGTAGCATCAAACATGTACTTCCACATTTGGTTGTGTCTAGCATGTGGAAGTCGTGGAAATCCTAATGTGAGTTTACTTTAGTTAAAATGAATTAATTAAATTAAAAATGTTTTTATTAGTAATTGAGTTATTTAAGGAACATGCATAGCATGCAACATGTAATATAAATCTTAAGTGGGTGTGAGAAATAATCTCAATCGTATATCACTTTGGAGTTTAGAAATAGATTGTAACTCATGATTATAAAAGAAAGGCTAGGGTGAGGGAGGAAGTCACTTGTGTTGAGAGAGTTGACATAGTCGAGACTTGTGTGAGATACACTTGTGAGAGACTTGTGTTGAGGAAGTTTACATAGTCGAGATTTTAGGAGGAAGTCACTTGGTGAGAGAGCAAGGTAAGGATCTTTGGTGAGATGCCAAGATCGAGAGACTCTTGGTGAGATGCTAAGAGCAAGGGAGACTCTTGGTGATATTCCAAGGTTGAGATCTTTGGTGAGATGTCTAGATCAAATACCTTGATGAGAGATCAAGGTTGGGCCTAGAAAATGGATTTTTCTAGTGTGAAGAGTGTAGAATTAAAGGAATTTTGCTTACACGAGAGTGAGGAGATCTCACAGGTTGGGTGAAGAGATTTCATCTAATAATTGATACAGAGAGGGTTGGATCATGAAGGATCGTGATTCAAGATCTTGGATAGGTGGAGAAGGACTTCCATCTAGTGATCGTACATGTCAAGGAGGAGAGATAGTAGGGGAAACTACAGGTGGGTTTCTGTTAAGAACCAAACATCAATATAGCATAGAAAAACCTCAAGAAAAGTACTCAACGCCTTGAAAAAGAGATAATTTCAGATAATAAGCCTCTTCGAGGGAGCAACCTCCTTTTACCCCACTTAAAATGTTCAAATACAAGATGATTAAAATGAAAATGTCTCCTTGGTATATATAGGAGACTAGGAGGTATAATTACAACTAATGGCCTAAAGACGACATAAATAAAATAACATTACTAATCTAAATTACAACTAATGGCCTAAAGACGACATAAATAAAATAACATTA
>ML791139.1:144628-158645 GCA_009831015.1 Picea engelmannii
AGGTCTGATCAAAATTGGATGTGTCAAGTGGAATTTACGGTAACTTCCTCACAACTTGCCGATTTTTGGCCTTTCCAGGATATCTCACTTCTATAGAATGTCCCACACAAAATAATTGATATAAAATTCTGAAACTCGCACCCAAAATAATACGGACTGTCCACGATCCAATGCAACTAGTCCCACTCAATTTGGATACTCTAGCAAGAAGTTATGTTTGTTTTACCTGGAACACCTTCTTGAGACTAGTCAATAGGAATAGTCAGCTACCCTATCTTACACAAGGTGTATCTACAAATTTAAAATGACCCAGAAGCTAAACATTTTACCACAGATACCTTACTAATTTATGTAAATTTCCTCTGGAGTTCAGGGTCTGAAACGTTACAGAAATTTTTTTATAGTGAAAATTCCGCAATGACTCATTTCAGGATGATTCCATAACCCTATCTTGTAAAGGCTGTATCTCCGAAAGTATAAGGCCTCATACGCTGAATTTTGAACCCAACGTACCTTGATCCGTCTACTAAATACCCTCCAAGCGGTTCCTTCTAAAACATTGTAGAAAAAAATTTATAGCGAAAATTCCACGGTGTCTCATATGTAGCAGCAAAACCCCAAGACCTTGAGCTCTGATACCATATGTTAAGAACCAAACATCAATATAGCATAGAAAAACCTCAGGAAAAGTACTCAACGCCTTGAAAAAGAGATAATTTCAGATAATAAGCCTCTTCGAGGGGGAAACCTCCTTTTACACCACTTAAAATGTTCAAGTACAAGATGATTAAAATGAAAATGTCTCCTTGGTATATATAGGAGACTAGGAGGTATAATTACAACTAATGGCCTAAAGCCGACATAAATAAAATAACATTACTAATCTAAATTACAACTAATGGCCTAAAGACGACACAAATAAAATAACATTACTAATCTAATATGCCCCAATTAAGGGGCAATGAGCCAATATTAGGGCTTAACATTTTCAGAGGATAAAATCTAGAAGAAAAGGTGCGCCATACATAAGTGTTCATACTGGTTTTCTATATATGTATGTGATTCACAATGGAGACAATCACGTATGTATGCAGGTTGGCTGAAGATGAATCACGTATACCTTGAAAAACATTTTTTTAGTGGTCGTACAACAGAACAGACTGTGCCAATTTTTTCTGTATTTATATTTCTCTTAGTGGGCCATTTTCCCTATTACGGGAGCCCTGATTTGACCTTAATAAAAGAATCATTGGACTGGTTTTCCCTCTGGGGTTTTTCTATGGGTTTATACCAAAAACTATTAGTGTTATATGTGTTTGATTTGGTTTCCTTGTTTATGCTTCTACTACATGTTTAGTTGATTACTCAGTTGTGCTTTTAGTAAATACAGTTAATTTATTTTGAGCTAATTGTTGGGTGTTGATTAGAGGATGGATATCAACATGGTATTAGAGTATACCAAGGGTTGAATTTGATAAAAAATTATCAAGTTATATATAATCTAAGTTGGTGGAAAGATTTCATTTGTTAAGAAACAACTTGAGAAATCTTGGTTGGTTCAGCTAGCTACATGAGTTAAAATAATAATTAATGAGTTGGTTAAGGATATTCCAATGGACATGAATGGACTGAGCACAAAGGAAGATTTGAATATCATACCTTTGGGTTCATATGATTTCATAATTGGTATGGATTGGTTGGACACACTTCATGTTGTCCTAGATTGTTAGAACATAACATTTACTTACTTGGATGAGGAAGGGAACTTAAAGACAATTCAATGTATTCCAAGGGAAATAACCATCAGATAAATTTCAGCCTTGCAGCTGAAGAAAAACTTCAGGAAAGGTTGTCAAATATTTTCAATTCATATGGAAAATACACCTAAGGGTAAAGTGCCAAATATTGAATACTATGCAGTCCTAACATAATTTGATGATGCATTTAAAGAGATATCAGGGTTGCCACCGAAGAGAGATATTGGTTTCCCTATTAATTTGATGTTTGGAGCAACCTTTGTATCCAAGATTCCTTATAGGATGAGCATGCCAGAGCTAAAGTAATTATGAATGCAACTTAATGGGATTTTTGAAAAGGGATATACATGCTCAAGTGTGTCACCTTGTGATGCCTTAGTGTTATTTTCGAAAAATAAGAATGGTACCTTGAGGTTTTGTATTGACTTTAGGAAGCTGAATATGGTGACTATGAAGAACAAGTATCCTTTTCCAGTAATATATGATCTTTTTGATCCACTGAAGGATGCAAAGATATTCTCTAAGATTGACCTCAGATATGACTACCATCAAGTGAGAATAAAAAAAGAAGATATCAACAAAACTACTTTCAGGATAAGGTATGGGCATTATGAGTTTACAGTGGTGCCATTTGGGTTGTCAAATCCACCAGTTTTCTTTATGTGTTTGATGAATGGTATTTTCAGAAATTACTTGGATAATTTTGTCATTTTTTTATTGGATGACATTATTATCTACTCTAAGTCTGAAGAAGAGAATGAGCAACACTTGAGGATGGTGCTACAAGTTTTGATGGAACATCAGTTGTATGCAAAATTGAGAAAGTGTTCATTTTATCAAAGACAAATACATTATTTGGGGCATATCATCTCAGAGAAAGGGATAACAATAGATCATGAGAAGATAAAATCTATTGAGGAATGACCAGTACCAAAGAATGTATTAGAGGTGAAATCATTCATGGGGATTGCAAGGTACTATAGAAGATTTATTGAAGGTTTTTCAAGGATTGCACACCCAATCACTTCCTTACAAAAGAAGGGTGTGGGATTTGAATGAACCTCTGATTGTGAAAGAAGTTTTCAACACTTGAAGAGATTATTGACAAGTGCACCAATATTAAGGATTGCTGATCCAAATGAATATATTGTTGTGTGCACTTATGCATGCAAGGAAGGACTTGGTGGAGTCCTTAGTCAAAATGAGCATGTGATATGATATGATTTAAGAAAGTTAAAATAGCATGAGAGACACTATGCCATTCATGATTTGGAGTTGACAGCCATAGTGCATGCCTTGAAGATGTGGAGACACTATCTCATGGGTAGAAGATTTGAACTGAGGATAGACCATAGTGGTATAAAATATTTGTTTGGACAACCAAATTTGAATGCCAGACAAAGCAGATGGTTGAATTTTCTTAGTGAATATGACTTTGAGATAAATCATATCAAAGGAAAAGAGAACAAGGTGGCTAATGCACACAACATGAGGGTGGATGAGATGCACGCTACAACGATTAACATGTATAAATATGTTCTGAAAGGCATAATTTTGGAAACTGCAAAATCAGATCAACATTATATGGAAACAAAGAAAAATTACAGCAAGGTAATAATCAACAAAAAATGAAAGATTATGATCTAAAGGAGGATGGAATCCTCATGTACAAGTGAAGAGTTTATGTGCTTAATTATCAGGAACTGAAGAATCCAGTACTAAAATAAATGCATAGTGTCTTATGCTGGAAACATAGGGTAAAAAATTGCAACTGTCAAGAGTAAATATTTTTTTCCTAGTATGAAGAAAGATGTCGCTAACTATATTGCTAGATGTCTAGAATGTCATAAGGTCAAGGGAGAGCATAGACATCAAGCTGGTTTGCTACAACCATTTCCCATTCTTGAGTGGAAATGGGAAGTGGTGACAATTGAATTCATCACCAAGCTTCCTAGATCAGTAAAGAAACATGATTCTATCATGGTGGTGGTGGATAAGCTCACTAAAGTTGCTCATTGAAAAAATCTGCTCATTGAAACTAACTCAAAAGACAACTAACATTGCAAATATTTATATGAGAGAAATTGCAAGGATGCATGGTGTTCCTAAGATAATTGTTTTTGACAGAGATTCCAAGTTTACATCAAACTTTTGAAAGAGATTTTTTAAAGGATTTGGGGCAAGCATGGATTTTATCACATCCTATCATCCATAGTCGGATGGGAAAATAAAGAAGGTCAATCAGGGGATTGAAGATATGTTAATGATGTATGTAATGGATAAACCATCAAAATGGGACAATTATCTACATTTGGTTGAATTTTCCTATAATAATGGGTATCATGTCAAGATCGTGTGCATTATGAAGAAGTGGGTTGTTAGACCCGTGAGCATTATCTCCAGGTGATAGAACTGCTAGGAATTGTTTTCACTGTACATTGGGAAATAACTACAAGGATTTGAGACTTTCTATCCATCCTATTGTTGAATCCCCATAAGGGAAATGGGGCAGTCGAAGGACTATTGCGCAGAGAAGGGGAACACTTCCTGGGGTGGGACAGGATGTGGGAAATGAGAGGCTATAGGCTAGTTGTAGCAATTGGAACCTTAAACTAGTATTATTTTGTTGTTTGATATACCTTATCCTGGTTTAGGAAGCCTTCTCAGTGGAGTTTCTAGCCTCATCTTTGGGGTGACCTATTGCTGAGAGTTTATGAGCAACAAAGTCTATGGTTGGGAGAAACGTCTGAGGTTTGCACATAATTGGTGATTTATTTAAAATATAAGTATTATTTTATCAGTTTTTTATGTTATAACATGACTCAACTCGGTGGATGGGTATGTCAAAATATTATGTGGCATGGCCCAACTCGGGGTTGGGTATGTTACAAGGATAAGGATGCAGATGGTGCTACAAATGATGAGGAGCATAATATAGGGGAGGAGTTTGAACATAATGATATGTAGTTATTTTTTGTACTCGTAACCTATAGCTTGATATTTTTTGAACTATAGAAGCCATCTAGAGCCTCTATGTTTATGGATTTTGTTTCGGATATGTATTGCATTCAATGCCATTTTTCTATATTTTCCCTTTTAATACCCCGATTTTGAGTCCCTGGATTAATAATGTAATTTTGTTTATTGATTGAGAGGTTGGATTGCATGAACAATTGAAAATGTCGAGGAGTCTAGAGAATGTAATACTTTGAATACTTCTAATAATAAAATACATTGATGACTGCAAGACAAACATGAACAATAGTTATAGGGAGTTCCACGAGAGAGTGGGGGTGAGGGTTTGAGACTTTATATTATTTTACCCTTGATTTTAGTAAGAAGGGGAAAGTTCACGCGAGAGTCTCTTGGGGAGACCACGCTAAGCCTCAGGCATTCTTGATCTTTAAACCCTACTTGTGGGTTGTTTAGGGGTTGGAAGTTGATAGTTACTTCATTATTGTGGTTACCACCACCTCATTGTGGGTTATTCATATTTTTTGACTCCTTCCTGAATTGGGGTTGGGATGGGGAAACACATTGCTAGTGGTTGTGGTAACTACTGGTGTTCCAATAAAGAATTAATGTCTGTATGTCTAGAATTGAGATTTCCTTACCAGTAGCACTAGAGCCTTAGAAATAGGTGGAAAACCTAAGGGGATGTGTGGCATTGAAGGGGGTTCATTTTATTTGGGTGGTGCAAGATGAAGGGGAAGAGAGTTGGTAAACTGGGTTTTTTTATGTGGTTGAGAACTATGAGAGTTGATTTCTAGATTAGTTTGGGAAACTAGAGTCGGCCTAGAACCCGTCCTTGTTGACTCATAACCCTGGCTTGAGGGTGACCTACTATTGATATCTAGAACAACAATGTCTAAGGTTGGGTGGAACATTCGACATCTGCAACCAATTGGTGAAATTCTTATAAAAGATAAGTTTATCTGTGTTTCTCTATGAATTATTCCATTTTTTATTATTTATCTCTGATGTGTGTTTATATTGTGCATGAAAACTGTTATTAGTTGTTGTGCATGTCCAGTTATGATTTATTTATCAGTCATGCATATTTCTTCGTATTGCATTTACGCTATTATGTTCATTATTTTCGTAAGAATGGTATCAAAATTTCAAAATTTCCTCGGGCAAGCGAGGTTTTGAGGCACAGTCGGTCAATGGGTAATCACATGTTGGTATAAGAGAAAAGTGTTTTTAATTGTGATGATAACAGGTACACTATAGATTGGTATTAGAGCTCAATTTGTAGAGCTTGGGTTGCATGGGTTGACTACAATTGAAGATTTCTTTTTGTGCAGAGGTCGGACTATTTCTTGGAAGACATAAAATTTTTGGTGTGAAATTACAATTTTATTTTTGGAAAATCATCTATACAGTGAAATCAATGCAATCGCGATTGATGTGATAGGGTGACCTGATAGACAGCTTGGAGCCACATTGGCATTTTTTTCCCCTATGGAAGGGCCATGATGGCAGATCATGGTGGAAGATGCTACGATAGCAAAGATCCAGACATCTGAGCATCCAAAGGTCCTCACATTTGTTTTTTTGTGGAGGGTCGGATGATGGATACCTTGCACTTGATCATGGAAGTGTAACCTTGACCACAAAAAACCATCACCATCCGAGAATCTAGAAATCTGGAGGACTAAGCATTAAGAAATTTAACAAAGTCCTATATCCTATATGTAGCGAAATTGAATTTGAGCCATCGTTGAACCTGGGTCATCAAATCAGAATCTTTATAACTGAAAATCGTTGGATCCACCGGGGGTGGGTGATAGTGGATGGAAGACATCTGGAAGTGCCTTAAGTTATGAAATTGTAAAAGAGTCAGATCTAGATACTTTGGTGCATGGGAAATTTCGAGTGGAACCTGGACCCAGAGGAACCTTACAAAGGTTATTTTGTATCTGGATGTGTGGGACATCTGATAGGATCTAACATCGAGACATGTAGCAGAGTCCCAAATCCCATATATGGTGCAAAGTGTATGGTAGGAAGGTCTTTAAACCAGAGCCACCATATCATTTTCCCCTAGTTTTCAAATGTTGGATCTATCCTAAAGTCAGATGCAAGTTTTGACATCTAAGCATTTGGGATGCTCAGGGTGCAGTGTTGTTGTAGATAGTCTGATGTCAAATGTGGGACTTGACATCCGAGCATATGAGAATCCAAGGGTCCCACATGACAAGTTTTGTTGGAAGAGATCATATACCGGATACAAACTTCACTAAAGCAGAGAGCCACGTCAACATGCCATGTCATAAATGTACCATCATTAGGCCACGATGGCAGGTTGTGGAGAGGTCTAGATGGGTGGATATCCAGATTATTGGAGACATCCAGATAACCGGGCATCCAGGTATCTGGGAGGGCCTTATAGGTAAGTTAGAATGGAAGGGCCAGATATTGAATATGCAATGCAAACCAAGAGCAGAATCATCGGGATAATTGGGACCATTAGATTGAATCATCTCTATTATTAACCATCAGATCAATCTAGATGTGAGATGGAGGCATCCTGATATCCAAATATCCTTGAAGGTGAACATTTAGTGAAAGAGTCAGATGTCGGATGCAGAACATAGGTATCCAAACATCCAATCATCCTCGGGTGTCATGCAATGAATATTTATAAAAAGGGATTGGATGTTGGATACAATATTACAATGGAGAAGCATGCCAGGTCAACAATCCATCTCAACAACCACCTCAATGCCATGTCATCCTCCTATTATAGGCCACGTTGGAAGGAGGGTTTGTCAGCAAGGGTGTTAGTGGTGCCAGGTCAGCGGTTCAGTCAACATAAGTGTCAGAGGACACATCAGCATGATGAGTGACATTAGAAATGACATGGAAGTAGTGATGGAGACTTTTAAGTGGTAGATCCACTGGGGCATCCCATGAGGGAAGTATGGAAGGTTTGGAATATGACATGGAATCCACGCAATAAAACAAGTGTGGGGTGGATGAATGATTGGATGTTGTGTGGTGGTTTGGTATAGGTGGAACCTAGTTGGAAGGAACCTTAATCAACCAGACATCTAACCATCTGGGAGGTCCTTGTGGTCATTTTTATTATTGAGCACTAAAGTTTAGATGCAATATGCTTTTCTCTTTTAGTGGAATGGAACCTTGCGATGAAACCCTTAATATCCGGGCATCCGGGAGGTCCTTGTGGTTGTTGTTATTACTGAGGGTTGGATGCTGAATGCCAGATGCATTGCATTAAGAGTGGAACATTTACCATCCGGGTAGTGGATAATTTGGGGATCTGGGATGTTAGAGAGGTCCGAATCTAGATTATGTCAATAGTCATTAGTGCATTGATGGTAAAATGAACGTCGATTGATGGAATTTGCACAACAATGGTAATTTGGAAAAACAAAGAAGAAAAGAAGCTTGTTTCAAGAGGCCATAACGTTTAGCTCAGAGGTCAGATTAAGGCATGGGAATAGTCATTGGGAAGATAATTCATAGGAGAATAACCTAGAAATATCAAAAGTTGGAGAACTATGATATAATTCTTTATAAAGTGAGAAGAAGAATCACTCATAGCTTAACTAATAAATTTTATTTTGCAGAATCGCCTAACTCTAACAAAATGTTTGCTTGCACATTTTGTAAAAGTAAGAGATATAAGCATATCAGTTCAAGCTGAGATTATATATTAGAGTCATGGAAGATGTATAAGGAGCCTTTAATCATGAGAGAGAAGCCAAAGGCCAACAAATTAGTGTGGGTAATGAAAAGATATAATCTAATGGACACATGAGTAGAGTGGAATCGACATAATTTGATAGAGACTGTGAGAAGATTGAAATTGGAAGCGCAGAGTTACAAATCAGACAATGAGAAGATGATTAGAGAACATAACCATATGAATTCTCAAATGATGCAGATCCTAAAGTAGTTACAGAGGAAGGTGGAGAATGGATCAGGTTCAAGACATGAAGAAAGAGGTTGATATCAGGAAAGGAGAGAGAACTATAAAATATCCAATCACTCAATAAGTGCTAGTAGGACTTGGAGGTATCAGTCACTTTTTCACTCAACTGAAAATTTTATGCATTTGAAGAGTCAAGAAGTATCCCAAAAACATATCTCCTATTAGGCATCAAATAAGAAGTTCTGAGTTGGATAGTTTTCAAGGAGAGCTTAGGAAGCTTAAGCCACCATCCTTTGGTGGTGAAAAAGAAAGGGAGGATGATGTTGTAGCATGGTTTCTTGGAATCAAGAAGTATTTTCAGTTGCACAACTACTCATCGAACCTAGAAGCTAGTATTGCCACATACCATTTACATGGAAAAGTTTCTATGTGGTGGGATCAATTGAAGTAATTTGAACACATTAATGAGAATATGATTACTTGGAAGTAGTTCAATAAATACTTTCATCAAGAGTATCTTTCAGAGCACTATTATGACAAGAAGATGCAATATTTCCTTGAACTCAGGCTGGGGAGCATGAATATGGGAGAATATGAAAATAATTTCTTGGGATTGTTGAAGTATGTGGGGTTTATCAAGGATGCGAAGGTGAAGATACAAAGGTTTCTGAGTGGACTTCCCTCTTTCTGTAAAGATAAAATTCAATATGATGAATCCAAAACTTTGATAGAGGCCATTAGAAGGGATAAGTGTCTGTATGAGAAAGGAAAAGGAAGAGAGACTCTTTAGAAGTCTTGGAAGGATAAGAAGAAGGATAAATCAGATCAGAGAAGAAAGGGATTCAAACATCCTTTCAACAGAAACAATCCTAATACAAATCAACAAGATCAACCTACTAAGAATGAATCCAAGAGAGAAGACTCCTTGTGAAAAAGGGGAAGACCACAAATAAAATGTTGGGGATGTAAATAATATCACATTTACAAGGATTTCCCTCACAAAGAAGACAAGATGAGAACATTACACAACATCCAAGATGCTACTACAGTAGAATACATGGAAAGAAATATTCCAAGAATATATGCAACCCTAGAAGATCGACAAACAAAACATTAGTCTCATACGATTGAGGTGGAAAATAAGATCTTTAATTAGTTTGTTTCTATTTTAATTGATTCAAGAGAAACCCATAGTTACATTGATCTAAAAATAGTGAATATATTTCATTTGGAGAGAAGTAAGCTTGAAAATTCATGTTTGGATCAGCTAACCACTAGAACCAAAAAATGATCAATGAGATTGTCAAATATTGTCCAATAAATTTGAATGGGGTGAGTACTTATGTTGATCTGAATATCACACCATTAGGATACTATGATATCCTAATTGGAATGGATTGGTTGGAAAGAATCATGATGTCATGGATTGCCACAATAAAAAATTTACATGTCTTGATGAATAAGGGAAGCAAAGCACTGTGAAAAGAATTTTAAGACCCATATCCATCAAGGATATTTCATCCTTACAACTGAAAAGATTTTTCAGGAAAGGATGCCATCTGTATGCAGCTCATGTGCGGGAGCCAAAATAGTCTAAAGAGACAAGCCTTGAAGATTTTCCAACACTGCAAGAGTTTGGATATGTATTCCAAGAAATACTAGGATTACCACCAAAGAGGGATATAGATTTTTTTATCGATTTAGTACTAGGATATGCCCTAGTATCAAATACTCCTTACAAAATGAGTACACAAGAATTAAAGTAATTACAGATGCAACTAGAAGGATTGTTGAAGAAGGGGTACATACGTACAAGTGTTTCACCAATACTCTTTGTGAAAAAGAGAGATGGAACATTGAGGTTAGGCATTGACTTTAGATAGCTAAATAAATCCATAATGAAAAAAAAATACCCTCTACCTAGAATTAATGACCTCTTTGATCAGCTAAGAGGAGAAAGGATATTTCCAAAGATAGAATTGAGATTAGGATATCGCCAAGTGAGAATCAAGGAAGAAAACATTGGTAAAAAAACTTTTAGAACCAGGTATGGGCATTATGAATTTATAATGGTTCCATTTGGATTTACCAATGCACCAAATATCTTTATGTGCTTGATGGATGGCATATTCATAAAATATCCAGATAAGTTTGTCATCATGTTTTTAGATGACATACTTATTTGTTCCAAATAGAAGAAGAACATGACCATCACATAAGGTTGGTACTGCAAGTACTAAGGGAACATTAGATTTATGCCAAGCTTATTAAGTGCTCCTTTTATTGAGATAAGATCCATTATTTGGGGAACATTATGTCAAAATAAGGTATATCAGTATACCCAATGAATATTGAATCCATTAGGGGATGGATAACACCAAGGAATGCTTTAGAAATTATAACTTTCATGGGATTAGCCGAATACTATAGGATATTTATAGCACGATTCTCAAAAATTGTTCATCCCATCACTTCTTTACAAAAGAAGGGAATTAAGTTTGAATGGACAACATAATGTGAAGAAAATTTTAATTTTTTGAAAGAATTACTCAATAATGCACCTGTATTGAATATTGTTAATCCCAATGAAATGTTTTTGGTATGTACATATGCATGCAAAGAAGGACTTGGTGGAGTCCTCACTCAAAATGGACATGTCATTGGCTATGAATCTAGAAAGATTAAATAACATGAGAGGAACTATGCCATGCATGACTTGGAGCTTGTTGTCATAGTCCATGCGTTGAAAATGTGGAGACATTACTTAATGGGGAAGAAATTTGAATTAAGGATAGACCACAACGGTCTGAAATATCTCTTTGAACAACCAACTTTAAACGCCGGGAAGAGAAGATGGATGGAATTTTTAAGTGAGTACGAACTTGACATCAAGCATATCAAAGGAAAAAGAAAATAAAGTTGTTGATGAACTTAGCAAAAGAGTACATCTCATTCATGCTACAACCATTAGTATCCATAATTTAGATATAAAGAGAAAAAATTTAGATGTTGCTTCTACAGATCAGGATTACATACAGGAAAAATAAATATTATAGCAAGAAGATGTAAAATATAGAATAAAGGAGTACACGATGAGGGAATATGGTATATTTATGCATAAGAATATAATTTATGTTCCCGATTCTGAAGAATTCAAGAATCTGGTGCTAAGGGAGATGCATAATGTTCCATATGTTGGACATCCCGATTATCATAAAATAATTGCAGCATTAAGAAGCCAATACTTTTGGCCATGAATGGATAAGAATGTCACTAATTACATCGACAAATGTACGGAATGTCAGAGAGTAAAATTTGAGCATATACACCCAACGAGTTTGCTACAACCATTGTCAGTTCTAGAGAAGAAATGGGAAATAATAACCATTGATTTTATTACGAAGTTTCCTAGGATAGTAAGGAAACATGATTCCATCATGGTATTGGTAGATACATTGACCATTGATGCCCATTTTGTTCCAGTGAAGATGACTCATACAACAACTAATATTGTGGAAATTTGCATGAGAGAAATTTCTAGATTGCATGGAATACCTAGGGAAATTGTTTTAGACAGAGACACAAAGTTTACTTCAAACTTTTGGAAAGGATTATTTAAAGGATTTGGTACAAATATGAACTTTAGTACAATATACTATCCATAGTCAAATGGACAGACATAGAGAGTCAATCAAGTAATTGAATACATGTTGAAATTGTTTGTGATGGATAAGCCATCTAAGTGGGAAGATTACTTGCATTTGGTTGAGTTTTCCTACAATAGTGGGTATCAATATTCATTAAATATGAGCCCTTTTGAAACTTTGTATGGTATAAAATGCAACATTCCAGTGAGTTGGGACAACCCAACATATAGAGTAGTACTTGGGCCAGAATTGATCAAGGATATGGAAGACGAGATGGTTAAAATTAAATAGAATTTGAGAGCAACACAAGACAAACATAAGATTTATGTAGATAAAAATAGGACACATAGAGAATTTAAAGTGGGAGAGCATGTACTTTTGAAAGTGAAGCCCAAAACAATTTCATTGAAATTGGGTAGTTCTACCAAGTTAGCAGCCAGATTATGTGGTCCATTTGAGATATTGGACATAATAGGGCCAGCTGCATACATGCTTGCACTACTTGCTTCCATGAATGTGCATAATCTGTTTCATGTCTCTTTGTTGAAGAAGTACGTGAATGATCATAACCATGTTGTTTATTGGAATTTAATTCACATGGAGTTTGAAGGATACTTTTAGGTCTGCACATATTGGAAAAAAAATTCAAAGTGCTCTGGAATGAGTTATAGAACTGGTAAAAGTTTAGTGGACCTACTACGGTTTTGAAGATGCTACTTGGGAGCACGAATATTCTACGCGGGTAGAGTACCTAGGACATTTTGAATATCTTTGAAATTTTGTTTCTCTTTTTTATGTGCACTGAGGACAGTGCCAAAATAAGGGGGAGGGGAATGCAATACCCCAGTTTTGAGTCCCTGGATTAATAATGTAATTTGTTTTATTTATTGAGAGGTAAGGGTGATTTAAAAATTGAAAATGATGGAGAGCCTAGAGAATGTAAAACTTTGAATACTTCTAATAATAAAATGCATCACTAGCTACGAGATGGACAATGAAAAGAGTTATAGAGGGCTATGATTCCATGAGAGAGGGGGGTTGAGGCTTTGATCCTTTATATTATTTTTATATTACTTTACCCTTGATTTTAGTAAGAAGGGGAAAAATCATGTAGGAGTCTCTTGGGGAGACCAAACTGGGCCTTAGGCATTCTAGATATTTAAACATTTCCTGTGGGATGTTTGGGGGTTGGAAGCTAATGGTTACTTCATTATTGTGGTTACCACCACCTCATGATATGCCTTGATTATGGGTTATTCATACCAATTGACTCCTTCTTGAATTGGGGTTGGGATGGGGAAATGAGTTGATGGTGTTAGTGAGCCATGGCTAGTTTCTATGGTACATACTAGTGTTCCAATAGAGAATTAATGCCTGTATGTCTGAGATGTTGGTTGTGGAGCCTGATTATCTTCTTGATTCATAGGTCATTGCTTTCAGCCGTGTTTATACCCCATGAAGTATTTACACCCCAGAAGTATGTACACTCTTCCACGCGGGGGAGTGCAGAGGGGGGGTACCCCCTCTGCGGGGTCCGGGGGCAAGCGGGGGTTCGGGGGCAAAGCCCCTGAAGCAAAAATTGCCTTATAAAAGTATATTGTAATTTCATTGTAAATCTGGATCGTTCATTATAAGGTCGCAGATCTAACGGTAGAGATTATGTTAGGGTTTTTTGCCCTAGAAGGCAACCCTCTTTTATGAGGGAAATGTAT
>ML791139.1:163062-177833 GCA_009831015.1 Picea engelmannii
GACCTGGCAATTTCTCTGGTGGACGTAGCCCACACTGGGTGAACCACGTAAATCTGTGTCTCTCTTGTATTGTGTGTCTTCTGTGTTTTGTTTCTGCATTTGTTTTATTTTATTGCTCCGCGGTCCTGTTTTTCTAACATGAGATGCATTAGCATATTGATAAACCTTGTTCATAGTGGTGAATCCTAAGAGTTCCATCATTGATATTTCCTAACCAGTAGCAATGGAGACCTAGAAATAAGTGGACAACCCGAGGGACTACATGACAGTGAAGGGGGTTCATTTTCTTTGGGTGGTGCAGGATGAAGGGGAAAAGAGCTGGTAAAATGGGTTTTTCTATGTTGTTGAGAATTGTGAGCGTTTATTTCCAGACTAGTTTGGGAAACTAGAGTCAGACTAGGACCTATCCTTATGGAGTTATAGCCCTAGATCGGGGGTGACTTGATGTTGAGATATAGAACAAGAGTGTCTAGGGTTGGGTGGAATGTTGTAATGTCCCCTCCCAATTGATCACAACGAAGGGTGACTTAGTAGTCTATATAAATCCCATAGGCTATAATAAATGGAAAAAGGGAGTCCCGAGGATTTATTTAGTGTCACTGGGGTAGAAAATGTCATGTTTCTAGAGTGACATTAAATAAAAAGATAAATTATTAATTACTTAAAAATTAAAAAATGATTTTTAATGCTTAAGTGAAAATTAAAGGATAAATAAGGTGAGGTTTAATTTGGTAAAAAAGGTAAAGGTTTAGAAAGCTCAGAGGAAGAATAAAAATAGGGGTAACCCTTCACTTTGGAATTATGATTTGATCTCATATTGATGTGCTCTTTGAGCCAAGGTTTTCGTTAGGGTTTTGAAAAAACCCTTCCACCATTTAAGGTTTGGTTTCAGTGGTGAGATATCCACCCTAGTTGGAAAAACAAGAGTATCCAATCAAGGTCTTCATTGGAGCCTCTTCTTGATATTTATCTACATATTGTTGGGCAATGATTGGTTTGTAAGAATTCATGGTTTATCTAGTGGAACTAGTACATTTGGCCCATTTTCCGACATCATTCCAATGGCCATCTGACAATTTCCCATCTGTATTATGACAAACCTGAATTCCAACTATTAGTCGAACCACTTTCATCGTACTAGAAATGATCGAATACTATGTTGTCATTACAACACATGAAACTACCACATGGCGTCTATGGAAAGGTTTGTACGAAACACATGTTTGTCACACTATAGCGTCGCACGTTCGAAAATAATCTCACTGTCGACATGTCGACGAATCTTCCTTCCACGTGGCATATCCTATGAAACCGTCACCATGAAACCATTCGTCGTTTCACTGACAGGGGAGGTCATAACTCCGACTTAGCAACACATAAGTACCGTTAGAAAATTGATGCTCATTCCATCGAAATTGTGACTTTATGGCATGTGGGCCATGTCGGCGTAACGATGATCAACCGTGCCTAGTCCGTCGCAGATCCAACAATATGGTGTGGCAAATTCAAGGAATGAATGATGCAATTGTTAGCAAATTATGTCGACTTTGCGATGCATGAGAGCTCCAATTTCTAAATGGTATGTGACAAAACAGGCGTTGGAGTTCCGACATAGATATAATAAAAAACAAAAAATCAAATTTCATTGGACATATGGAGCAGGTTGAGAAAAATGTAGATGACAATGTTATCGATATATGATGATGTAGATAATTAGGATTAGGGTTTATATTATTTCCTAAAACCCTAATTCAATTTGTTTTGAGTGTCCACAACTAAAAATGCACAATCACTTTAGAAATACATGTTTTGATTTTAAATTGTAATGTATGCCCATGTGTAGAAATGCATGCTAGGATTCACTGGAATGCATGCCCAGGTATTAACAGTCGTGAAATTTGAGTGGTTTAAGTTTCTAAGTGTGTTTTAGATATTTTTACACATGTCTATATATTTAGATTTTCATTTGCAAACATAAAAGTGGTTGATGTGTAAAAGAGGCAAAGTTTACCTTGTTAATTGAGAGACCAAAACAGTAGAAAGTGAACTAAGGGAAATGCACGCCCATGATTCTATATAGCTCCAAATAGAGTTATCTAAGTTTTGGGGTGAATTTAATAACATTCTGAATCTTTATATATCATACATAGTGTATTATAAAATTATTAATTAAGGACTTATACCTTGAATGAAGATTCCACCCTTTTTGTAAAATGGAGGGTAAAATTGTCTTACTGTAAAATGCACGCCTAGGACTCATATGACCTCCAAATTGAGTGGTTCCAATTGTGGAGTTTGGATTTTATCATTTTAAATCTATTCATACTTCAATTGTGCATTTTGAAACCAAAAATCCTTTGCTATGCATAAATGCTAAAATTTTCCTTGTAAATGCAAAAAAAATGCATCAAGGTAAAAATGCATGAAGACAGGGCATGATGAGAAATACATGCCCTAAGAAGAAAATTCCATGTATAGTGTTGTCAATTTACAAGTTACAAGTTACAGGACTATGGATTTGTTGTAAACCCTAAAGAATGCATACTAGGGTGATTTGTGCCCAAAATTTAGTAAAGGGTTGAAATATACATGAATGTTTGGCAACTGTGCACACACACTAACTAAAATGGAAAAATGTGTACTAAATACCTGCGTCCATTAGCTCGATTAGGTAGGAGATTGTACAACCACATCACAAATAAGCTAGTTGTTAGTTGCATTTCCATTGTGAGGACCTGCCAAAATCATTAGAGAATACAAGGTTATATGACTGAATAATAATTAAATAAAAAAACAAACATATCAACATGTATGAGACTCTAGAAAGACTAAAATGGAATACCTTATTGAGTGAAATAATTGTTTTTATTTTAAACTATAATTTATGCATTTGTGCACAAATGTATGCCAGGCTTTAAAAAATGCACACCATGGTCTTTACACACTTGCAATTTGAGTGATTCAAGTTTTTAAGGGTGTCTTAGATAATTTTACACATGTCTACATATTTATATTTTCATTTGCAAACATAAAAGTGGTTGTTGTGTAAAAGAGGAAAATCCTACCTTGTAAATTAAGAGACCAAAATAGTAGAAAGTGACCTAATGGAAATGCACGCTTGTGCAACTATATAGCTCCAAACTTACTTATCTAACTTTGCTACACAGAAATTCTGTCGACAGGCCTGTGGGAAGAGTTTCAAATGCTACAACTCTACCCACAGTCTCATGGGAAAAGATGTGGCAACTCTACCAACAAGCCTGTGGTCAGAGTTGCAGATTCTACAACTCTACCGACAGACCTATGGGAAGAGATGTTGAAACTTTTCCCACAGGCCTATGGGAAGAGATGTGTCAACTCTACCTATAGGCTTGTGGGAAAATTTGTAGATGCTACAACTCTACCCATAGGCCTTTGAGAAGAGATGTGGAAACACTTCCCAGAGGCCTGTGGATAGAGATGTGGCAAATTTTCCCACAGGCTTGTGGGAATATTTACAACTCTACCTAGGGGCCCGTGAGAAGAGATGTGGCAACTATGCATACCTTGGATGAATTCCCACATCTAAATCTATTTTGGGTGGAAGAAATTCAAGGTTATTTCACATAAATCACAAAGTTCCTCAAGTTCAGTTCTGTACCAAATGTGTATGACCATAAAAATGAATATTATTGGTTAACTACTATGAAAAATACAAGTTCACCATGGAAAACCTATATAATGTTTCCATAGATAGTATTTTAAACTAATGCATTCTAGATCATAAAGTATAATTCATCCTTTGGGAGGTGCATGACAAAGAGAGAGGAGGGAATTATAGTGGAAAAAAACTACTAGGTTGAAGTTTCTCTATGTTAGATTGTGGTAGTCAACAAAATGTTAAGATGCCATGGAATATGCAAAGAATTGAAACAAGTGTCAACTAGTTGGTAACCCTCATGCTTGTAATGAGATTCCATTGCAACCCATTGTGATAGTGTGGATTTTATTAGTTAATAAGACATAAGAAAATAGATTGAAACAACAAACAAAGATACAAGGTAATAAAATTTGGAGATCCTTTTGGTCTGAAGTGAACACCCAACATATCCAAATAAAATCTAACTCGACACCATTTCCCTAACCTTGTCCTTCAACAAAGTTATTACAAATAACCAAATGATATTTACAAGTTTTCCCATAATACTTCGAACTAAGGGAAATGCACACCCATGCTTCTATATATTCAAAGTAGAGTTATTTAAGTTTTGGGGTGAAGTTAATAAAATTCTAAATCTTTATATATCATGCAGAGTGCATTATAAAATCACTACGGACTTCTATCTTGAACCAAGATTCTTGAATTTTCCCACAATACTTTGAACTAAGGGAAATGCATGCCCATGCACACACTAACTAAAATGGAAAAATAAGTACTAACTACCGCATCCATGAGCTCGATGAGGTAGGATCTTGTATAACCACATCACACATAGGTTAGTTGTTAGTTTCATTTCCATTCTTAAGACTTGCAGAAATCATCAGAGAATACAAGGTTAAATGACTGAATAATAATTAAATAAATAAACAAGCATATCAACATGTATGATATGTTGGGTTGTTATATTCTTTGTAGTGAAATTCGAGTCGAGGTAGATCGATTGATGGTTAAAGGTCGAGATGGATTGACAACAAGTCGAAGGTCGAGGAATTCGATCGAGAAAATTCGAATTCGAAGATATCGACGACAAGTCAACTAAAAATAGGTCGAAGTGCTAGCGTGAGACGATCGAATATAGACCAAATGAAGGCCAAATGGTAGTCAAATGGTGAGCCAACATGGAAGTCTACTGTAACAAAAACTCAGGTTTTGCGATATTTGTAGCCAATGATATGCACACATATATAACCAATTTTGGGTGCCATCTTTAGGGGTTTTCCTGTTGTAAATCCTATAAAGATGCGTGTTGTAACACTATAAAGGGAAATCGTAGAATGAACTTATGCAGGTTAATGCATGTGTATTTGTAGGTTGCTATTCATGCATATGTAATCCAAATTGGTTGTAGGGTTGTTCTTACGCAGGAAAGAGGGTATGATGTCGATTGTGTCTTAGGTGTGGACCAAGGTTAGACATGTAACCTTTTATTCTAATTGAATAAGACAACATGAGAGAAGAACTCTCAAATGAATGTTGGTTTTCTCAGTTAAGGGTTTCCAGGGTAAAATCTCAGTGTATTGTGTGATTGCTTGTTTCATTTACGTTCTTGATTAAATTATTCTTCTCTTCTGCTAGGATTAGTGTGGAAGTGTCTTTCATTTCCTAACATGTGGTATCATAGCTTAGGTTTTCCTTAACAAATGAGTGATCAGAGAGGTGCTATGCTTTGGCGAGTATATCAGATCTTGATTTTTCCATCCTGAATATGAGAACTAAACCCTAGGTACAGTAAGAGTCGTAATTCATAAATTGTGTTAGATATCGTGGTAAATAATGGTGAGAAGTTCCATAATAGAGATAAAAAAATTCAATATCTAGAATTTTGAGCTTTGGAAGCTTAAAATGGAATATCTTATTGTAGATCAAAAACAATGGACATTGGTCTGTCCAAGTACCTAGATGACAAGCATGTCGACGAAAGAATGGGAGAAACTCTAAAGAATATAAAGAAGTATGATTTGAATTTGTCTTGCAGATTTAGTGATGTTGAATGTCTTAGGTGAAGATTCAACCAAGAAACTGTGGGACAAGCTAGGAATCTTATACCAATCAAAATCTCTCGTAAATAAGTTGTTTCTCATAAAGAAACTATATCTTCTGAGGATGAGTGATGGAATTTTGGTGACTGGGAATTTAAATGTGTTTAATACTGTGTTAATCTAGTTATTGTATGTGGATATTAAGATCATTGATGAGTAGAAATGTATCAACCTATTATGTTCTTTTCCAGACTCCTGGGATAGCTTAGTTGTGGATATTGGGAGTAATACAACCACACTAGCATTATAGGATGTGGTTGCTTCTCTTTTGTTGGAAGAAATGAGAAAGAAGAACATGGAAAGATCGACCAAATATGCTCTAGTAGTGAGAGGTCGACTAGTAGATAGAGATAAAGGCAGATTCTATTGTAGAAAGTTCAAGTCGAAGGGTATATCTAAATCCTCAGTTCAGTCAATGCGAAGATGCTAGAAATACGATAAAGTCGGGAATTATAAGAAGGATTGTAAGTCGAATGAAACAAAATTCAGTGTTGGATTCGATGAGAAGCAATTGACTGAAAGAAAGACAACCTCAGACAAGGGAGGAGATGTGTACTTGGCGTCGACCAGTACACAGTCAGATCAATATGTTTGGCTGATCAAATCAGGAGCATCCTATCATATGAAACTACATAAAGAATGGTTCTATGAATATGAATGATATGATGGGGGTGATGTGTTCTTGGGAGACAAATTGACAACTAGAATTATCTGTTGGGGAAGAGTCTGACTGACACTGCAGGATGGGAGGAAAAGAACCCTTCTAGGTGTGCTACACATTCCGGGTTTGGAAAGAAACCTGATATTTTTCAACAAGATGAGTGATGCAGGAGTGCATACTCTATTTTAGAAGGATTATGTGCAATATGGTAAGAGGTGCGATGGTATTAATGAAAGGAGTTTGGATTGGTACCCTGTACAAGTTGTTAGGGAATGTCGACTCGACTGGATGAAACAACATCGTTGCTCCAAAATCAACTCGATTGTGAATCGAATCGACTTGATGTCGACAAAACTCGAATCGACGTGAGCAAAGTCGGTTCAAAATGACTCGACAATACATGATGAGATCAACCCGACTAGGTTATGGCAGGAGAGGATGGGACACATTAGAGAAAAATGACTTTGATCTATGAAAATAAAAGGTATGGTCGAAGGTTTTCCTGAATTTGGTTTAGAAGTCGAATTTTGTGAACATTGCATATATGGAAAACAAATTCGAGTGAGGTTCCCATCTAGAGCAACAAGGGAAAATGGGATTCTAGAATTGGTGCATAGTGATGTGTTTGGCTCGGTTACAGTGCCTTTACTTGGTGGATCCTTGTATTATGTCTCCTTCATAGATGATTTTTCCAGGAAGACATGGATATATTTCCTGAGGAAGAAATTAGAGGTTTTCGATAGATTTAAGGAGTTTAAAGATCGTGTGGAAAACCAAACAGAAAAGACGATTAAAGTGTTGAAGACTAACAATGGTGATGAATTCTATGGAAAATAATTTGATCAATTCTATAAGTAGTGTGGCATAGCATGCCAAAATACCACACCATATACCCCATAAAAAAAATGGAGTTTCTGAGAGAATGAACAAAGTGTTGATGGATAAGGAAAGGAGCATGCTCAGTGGTGTTGGGATCGCACAAGAATTCTTGGCGGAGGCAGTTGAGAGTGCAAGATATCTGGTAAATATGTCTCCTTCGACAATGCTAGTCGACACAAATCCAAATGAGGTATGTTCTGGTAAAAATTATTCGGTGGCACATCTCAAACTATTTGGTTGTGATGCATTTTTGCATGTTCACAAAGAAAAGATGAGCAATCTGGACAAGAAGGCAGTGAAATGTATTTTCATTGGATATAAAGAAGGGATGAAAGGATATAATCTCCAAGATCTCGCATCAAGGAGAAATTTGTACAGTCAATATGTGGTCCAAGCCTGAGCAAGTTGTTCAAACCGAGAATAATCCTGATACGATGCGGTTGGAACAGAGGAACAAAGAAGATGATTCAGACAAGTTGAATGAATCTGAGGAAGAGGTGGAGAAACTGAATCTAGTGGTAAGGAGTTAAAAAAGAGTAAAGAAACCAGTTGAGGGGTATAGTTCTCCTGAATTTCGTTCCACATTTGTGATAACTACCATCAACGATGAGCCCAAGTCAGTCGGTGAGAAATTCGACTCGGTAGGGGTTAAACTCTGGAAGGGCGCCATGGTCGAAGAGATGGAATCATTGTACAAGAATGAGACATGGGATTTAGTCAAGTTATCTAGTGGAAGGAAGCATGTTGGTAGCAAGTGGGTGTTCAAGAAGAAGATGAATGTCGCAGAACAAGTCGAGAAGTTCAAAGCTCAACTAGTAGCGAAAGGTTATTCCCAAATTTAGGGAGTTGACTTCGGTGATATTTTTTCCCCTGTTTCAAAACTAACTTCCATTAGAGTACTAATGTCTCTGGATGAAACATTCGATTTGGAGATAGAATAGATGGATGTGAAGACAATGTTCCTACATGGGGACCTGGAAGAAGAAATCTACATGAAATATCCTGAAGGATTTGTAGTAAAGGGAAAGCAAGAGTTGGTGTGCAAACTCAAAAGATCCCTTTATGGTATAAATAAATCACGAAGGATGTGGTACCATAAGTTTGAAACTTACATCCTTAGTTTGGGATTTTTGAGAAGAAAAGATGATCACTACATATATTCCAAGGAAGAAGGTGGGAGTTTCATATATGTAGCTTTGTATGGCGATGACATGTTGATGATTGGAAACAACATGGATGCAATAAAGGAGGTGAAGAAGCAACTATCCTCCAAGTTCGACATGAAGGATTTCGATGCAACTAACTTCATTCTGGGAATGGATATTAAGAGAGATCGAGCCACTAGAAAGATCTGGTTGAATCAAACAAAGTATATTGAAATAGTTCTGAAATTATTCAACATGTAGGATTGCAAACTGGTGAAGGTTCCAATTCCAGTGGGAGCAAGGCTTACTACTGAATAGTGTCCAAAGACACAGGAGGAAATAAAGTATATGGAACGTATTTCCTATGCAATTTCTATTGGTATTCTAATGTGTGTGATGGTATACACTCAATCGAACATTGCCCATGCAGTGGGAGTGTTGAGCAGGTACATGTCGACACCTGGAAAGGAGCATTGGAAAGATGTCAAGAGAGTATTCAGGTATTTGTGTGGCATGAAGGATTATTATATATGCTACCAAGGATGACTTGGAGGTGACAGTGGTAAAGTAGATGTACATGGATTTGTCGATGCTAACTGGGTTGGAGATATGAATCGACAAAGTTCAACCAGGGGATATGTCTTCAAGATGTTCGACGGAGCAATAATCTGGATGAGTAAGAGATAGGTGGTCATATCCTTGTCAACAACAAAATATGAATACATGGCGACCATTCATGGAAGCAAAGACATGGTATGGCTTCAAAGGTTGTGTTTAGGAATCAGGTTTGAGCAGAGAGCTAGAAGGTGAGTTGAGATAGTCAAAGCACAATATTTCTGGCAAAGAACCCTGCTTATCATTCAAAGGCTAAGCACATTGATGTACAATACCATTTCATGAGAGATATGGTGGAAAGAAACAAGGTGCTACTGGATAAAGTAGACATGTTGGAAAACATAACAGACTCATTGACCAAGTCTATGAGTGTTGTGAAGTTCTCCTAGTGCAGAGAGCCCTGGGTTTGTGAACGAAATTTCAAGAATCTCTTGATTCAGTAAAGAATACAACAAGTGGGAGAGTGTTCGGTTGTTATATTCTTTGTAGTGAAAGTTGAGTTGAGGTAGATCATCTGACGGTCGAAGGTCGAGGTGGATCGACAACAAGTCGAAGGTCAAGGAAGTCGACCAGGAAAAGTCAAAGTCGAAGATATCAATGACAAGTCAACAAAAAAGAGGTCAAAGTGCGGGCATGAGACAACCGACTAGAGACCAAATGAACGCCGACTGGTAACCCGACTTGGAAGTCGACTGTAACATAATCCCGGGTTTTGCAGGATTTGTAGCCATTGATATCCACGGATCTGTAACCGTTTTTGGGTGCCAATATTCAGGGTTTTCCTTTTGTTAATCCTATAAAGAGGCATTTTGTAACACTGTAAAGGGTAATCATAGAATGCACTTATGAATGTTATTGCATGTGTAGTTGTAGGTTGTTGCTCATGCATATGTAAGCCGAATTGGTTGCAGGGTTGTTCTTGTGCAGACAAGAGGGTACGATGTAGATTTTGTCTTAGGTGTGGACCAAGGTTAGACATATAACCTTTTATTTTGATTGAATAAGACAACAAGCGAGAAGAACGCTCAAAGGAATGTTGGTTTTCCTAGTTAAGGGTTTCCAGGGTAAAATCTTGATGTACTGTGTGATTGCTTGCTTCATTTACGTTCTTGATTAAATTCTTCTTCTCTTCTGCTAGGATTAGAGTGGAAGTGTCTTTCATTTCCTAACATGAGACTCTAGAAAGACTAAAATGAAATACCTGATAGAGAAAAATACTTGTTTTGATTTTATACTGGCATTTCCGCATTTGTGCATAAATGCACACCAGGCTTAAAAAATGCATGCCCTGGTCTTTAAATGCCTACAATTTGAGTGATTCAAGTTTCTAAGGGTGTCTTATATAATTTTACACCTGTATACATA
Organism: Picea engelmannii; assembly: GCA_009831015.1. Taxonomy (NCBI): domain Eukaryota; kingdom Viridiplantae; phylum Streptophyta; class Pinopsida; order Pinales; family Pinaceae; genus Picea; species Picea engelmannii. Next base: position 173,467 of record ML791139.1, read on the forward strand.
TTTAGATTTTCATTTGAAAACATAAAAGTGATGGTTGTGTAAAAGAGACAAACTCTACCTTGTAAATTGAGAGACCAAAATAGTAGAAAGTGACCTAATGGAAATGCACACCCATGATTCTATATAGCTCCAAATTTAGTTATATAAATTCACTACATGGAAACTCTGACCACATGCCTGTGGGTAGAGTTTCAGATGATACAACTCTACCCACAAGCTTGTTTGCAGAGATGTGGCAACTCTTCCCATAGCCTTCTGGGTGGAGTTGCATATGCTACAACTCTACCCACAAGCCTGTGGGAAGAGATGTGGCAAATCAGCCCACATTGAAAATCCGCCCATATTCTTGTGGGCATAGATGTGGCAAATATATCCATAGGCCTGTGGGAAGAGATGTGGCAACTCTGCCCATAGGCATGTGGGTAGATTTGTATATGCTACAAATATACTCAAATGCATGTGGGTAGAGATGTGGCAACTCTGCCGGCCACAGGCTTGTGGAAAGAGATGTTGTAACTATGTACACAAGCCTATGAGAGGATTTGTAGATGCTACAACTCTATCAACATGCATGTCGGAAGATCTACAACTCTGCCCACATGCCTGTTGGCAGAGATGTGGAAATTCTTCCAACTAGTTGTTCACCCTTATGCCTGTAATGAGATTCCATTGAAACCCATTGTGATAGTGTGGATTTTATTAGTAAATAAGACATAAGAAATTAGATCGAAACAAAAAACAAAGATACAAGGTAATAAAAATTAGAGATCCTTTTAGTTTGAAATGAACATCGCTCATATCCAAAGAAAATCTAGCTCGACACCATTTCCCTAACCTTGTCCTTCAGAATACTTGTAGAAATCATCAAAGAATAAAAGATTATATGACTGAATAATAATTTAATAAATAAACAGACATATCAACATGTACGAGAATCTCGAAAGACTAAAGTGGACTACCTGAATGAGCTTCTCTTGGTTTCGAGAATAATTTATTCTCTACTGAATAGGGCCAACCACGTGAAGGTGGAAGCTCATTTGGCCTATTCCCCCCTCGCATCACTCTCAATTCCCCATACCCAATCTATCTACTGGAAAATAATTGAAAGTAGCATAGTACGATTCATGCATAGAAAGTAGCAAAACACAATCCATAAGAAGGTAGAAACACATAATATATATTAATATATTTTATCATCAAAATATGTTTCCATTATACATGTTTCTCATAATATATACGATCACTTCTTTTTCTATTGTTTAGTTTTCATAAATATGTTGATTGGCTCATCCATGTCTTGATCCACTTTAGTTGTTGGGCCCTATATTGGTGTTGATTCAATATGCATGCTCTGATGCATTATACGTCGGTTCAGGTACTCTCCACATCGTGCAGAACGTTGTTGAGGGACCTCAACTACAATAACAAAAAGGGTTAAATTGACATGGTTAGTTATTATTCATAGAAAAAATTCATTAAAGCAAATATCATTACACTAATACAAAATGAGAGATAAGTGACCAGGCGACCAAAAAATTTGGTCACCACAGTTTTTTCAAGGGATAAATGACCAAAATTGATAAATTTTAAGTGAGCTAACTAAAAAATACCAAGATAAATGACCACTTTGATCACAGGATAATAACTAAACTAAAAAAGACCAAGATAAATGACCAAATTTGGTCACGTGATATAACTAGACTAAAAATGACCACGTAACAACTGGTCATTTATTTGGTCATTTTTAGTTTTGTCACTTCGACAATGGAAAATTACAATTTTGACAATGAATTTGTACAATCTACTAAATTCTAACACTGCAGATGGATCCAGAGACCCCTTTCCAGGAGTCTCTAAATCCATATGTAGTGTTAGAATTTAGTAAATTGTATACCCCCTCCTGTGCAATAGCTTAGCAATTGACACCAAATTATCTATCATGATGAAGTCCTAGCGAGCTTATTATATGGCTTATATATATATCAAATATATCATCTTGGAAATTCCCTTAGGAACTAATTACTTTGAACTAGATCCAACCATGGGAAACTACTTTATATAGTCAATTATTAGACTTTATATTGCACATTGAGATATTTACTTTGAGGGGCTTAGGAAATTTATACCAAATTAACTATTATGATGATGTCCTAGCGAGCTATGGATGCTTATATCAACATATTGAAAATTCCCTTAGGAACTAATTACTTCGAACTAGATCCAACCATGGGAAACTAATCCATATAGTCAATTATTAAACTTTATATTACACATTGAGAGAGTTAATTTGGGGGGATTAGTCATAGTAAAAATTATTCATAAGATATGTGTGAAAATGGGATGTTCATTAATCCATATCAAGAAACACAAATGCCAACGAGGAGTACTAGGAGTCCACAAAGAATTTAAAATGTGCAAAAGGCACATTTAAAAAAATGGCCATAGAATCATTATGTTGTGTTGTTTTACAAAATATAAAAGGCATGTTTCAGGCGCTGCAGAATCATTCTACATTCGTCAAAGAAGAAATGAAAGGAAGTGCGTTGCTGAATGATTTTGTGAATCAAAATTAAAATCTCAAGGACAAAAAATAAAAATAAAAATATCTAAACTTTAATTAATTAATTAACTAAACTCTAGGAATCAAAATTAATTACAAATCTCAAGGATAAAAAATAAATATAGAAAAGATCGCAAAGTGACTAGAATTGATCATGGCTAAAGTCAAATCTCCTTAGATTTCGGACGATCTTCTTCTTGATATGTGGAGCTGCTAATCTCAAACCTTGTCAAATTTTCCACTTAATGTTTGAATGCTATAGGACTGCTTGAAAATATCTGGAACTTCTAAAGTTTTAAATCGAGAATTAGTTCGACTGTTGATTGTTTCCTCCAAGATTGAATGAATTTAGTTGATTGTGTGTTGCCAAAAAAATATGGAATGGATCTTTCTGCTGATTATTTGCCTTAAAATCTGAGATATATGCTCGACTGTCCTGCCAACCAGAGATAAAATGACCCTACTAATTTTATGCCACTTACCAGCAAAACGACATCTCAGGGCGTTGCCATTTGTTTTGGCAGCACTTTTAATCCCTTAATTTTTATCTTGGATGTATGCTTCAAAAGAAGAAAATGCCAAATAGACATATGACCTCTGCAACCTATCCAATTCTAGTAGAAAGACTTACTAAGGGTAAGCTTCTAGTATTGATGGGAATAAGAAGTAATTCCATCTCTCGATTTGTGATATAATCTTCCTCCCATAAGCTCTTGATAATTTCTTTCTGGAATGGGAAAAATTTGGCAGCTTACCTTTTTTTGCTTCAACAGATGCCTAGATAAATAATAAACCACTACTATGCCTTTTCAATTTTACTTTGTGGGCTTGAAATGGTAAGCTCTCAGTCTCTCCTTTGAGAATTTTCCCCTTGGCACCATTCCATTCAGTTTGACATTTAACAATCCGGAGGAGAGTAATGAAATGTTATGGTTTTATAAGTTTATATAGTGCCAACAGGGAGGAGGCGAGTAATGAATGGCCTTATAGTTTCTGGAAGTGATTAAACCATAGCCTGGTTGTTGAATCACGAAACCCTTGTAAATCTATTGATGAAATCCTAATTTACCTTGCATGAATGGGTATATGAGAGCATGGATTTGAAGACTTTCAAATCAGAATTTTGTCCAGGAATCATCATGGCTGGATTGGTTCTCTTTAGGTCGACCATATGAGGTCTGTTTTTTCCCTGATATTACAAGGTATGCAATTTTTTCCCCTGAAATATGATGGGTTTGTCTGCACGGCTAGATCCTAGAGAGGATGCCGCAGCCGTGGCCCCAACAACCATGGAAGATGGGTAACTGCAAGAATTTTATGAATTCTCTTCGAAAATTTTGAAGGCATGAAAATTTTTTCAGTTCTGGTGTTTGAACCCTTGCAGGATGAATAATGAATGTCTTACAGTTTTTGGAAGCAATTAAACCCTAGCCTGGAAACGATTAAACCATGGAGAATTTGCAATTTGATAAGTTCTATAAGCTTTCAGTAGGCTCTAGAAAAGCTTTGATAAGCTATCAAGGCCCTGACCTTGGAAAAATTAGGATTCTAAGAATGATTATTTGAACTTTTATTAAAGGTTGAACGAAGAACACTGTTTACAAGTGGTTTGAATATCAGGGAGGTGGAATTTAATAATTAGTTTTTTGATCTTGCTAGAAAAAGGCATTTTCAACAACTGCAATTATGATTTTATAACGATGCCACATATAAAATGTTCAAACCCTTGTCAAGTTTTTAATTTGTGATTCAAAATATTGCAAAACTGAAAAAATTATATGGAAAAATCTTTCAAAAAAATAATCTT